>JAZGTK010003210.1:0-28181 GCA_036877625.1 Ambastaia sidthimunki | reverse complement strand
GGAGAAGAGCCTTGGTGAGAGAGGTAAAGAAGAACCCAAAGATCAATGCGGCTGAGCTCCAGAGATGCAGTCGGGAGATGGGAGAAAGTTGTAGAAAGTCAACTATCACTGCAGCCCTCCACCAGTCGGGGCTTTATGGCAGAGTGGCCCAACGGAAGCCTCTCCTCAGTGCAAGACACATGAAAGCCCGCATGGAGTTTGCTAAAAAACACCTGAAGGACTCCAAGATGGTGAGAAATAAGATTCTCTGGTCTGATGAGACCAAGATAGAACTTTTTGGCCTTAATTCTAAGCAGTATGTGTGGAGAAAACCAGGCACTGCTCATCACCTGTCCAATACAGTCCAAACAGTAAAGCATGGTGGTGGCAGCATCATGCTGTGGGGGTGCTGGACGAAAACCTTCTCCAGAGTGCTCAGGACCTCAGATTGGGCCGAAGGTTCACCTTCCAACAAGACAATGACCTCTAAGCACACAGCTAAAATAACGAAGGAGTGGCTTCACAATAACTCTGTGACTGTTCTTGAATGGCCCAGCCAGAGCCCTGACCTAAACCCAATTGAGCATCTCTGGAGAGACCTAAAAATGGCTGTCCATCAACATTTACCATCCAACCTGACAGAACTGGAGAGGATCTGCAAGGAGGAATGGCAGAGGATCCCCAAATCCAGGTGTAGAGAACTTGTTGCATCTTTCCCAAAAAGACTCATGGCTGTATTCAATCAAAAGGGTGCTTCTACTAAATACTGAGCAAAGGGTCTGAATACTTAGGACCATGTGATATTTCAGTTTTTCTTTTTTAATAAATCTGTAAAAGTCAACAATTCTGTGTTTTTCTGTCAATATGGGGTGCTCTGTGTACATTAACAAAGAAAAAAAATGAACTTTATGATTTTAGCAAATGGCTGCAATATAACAAAGTGAAAAAATTTAAGGGGGTCTGAATACTTTCTGTACCCACTGTATCTTGCACATACTGTTTGCAATGAGAGCCACAAGGGACAAGAAACATCTTAAGTGCAGAAGTTCTGTTGTTAGGTGCACTGTGTTTTAGTACTATAGGAAGATTTGTGGAGGTTGTTGATGCATTAAGGCATAGCAAGGCAGTGGCACTCTAACAACAATTTGCTGTTTCACTGTTTAAACATTATACTGATTTTTTTTTTATTTTTTTTTTATCAATTACTCAAATCTTTGCCAACAGTCCCAGGTAGATTGACATCATTAATGGCACCCTGATCATGGTAGAAAACACTGTGGTGAATGAGACCTTGGTCAACTGCATAAATGACTATTCATCCATTATTTTGCGAATAGCATGTGATAATTTAGAGGTGTTCAAAGACATGAAGAACGGTTGTCAACTAAAAGCAAGTTCTTCCATAAAGCATCAGAAATGGGAAGATGTTTTGTGTGATCTGTCCGTCCTTTGGGCTCTAAGGACTGACTCTGTGGCTAGTTCCAATCTGACCTTTTTATGTAAAATTTAGGATAGTGATTCCAAATACAGTAGTCTGTCATAATTTAGGGTTTGATTATTTATAAATAAGATGAGGCAAATAAAACACAACAGCAGTTGTGTGGGAAGTTCTGAATGCAGTTACAGTTACATTCCTTGTGTTTTTGAGCCATAAATTCCATGGTCAGTTCAGTCCCCCACTGCGATAGGGAAGGGCACACTTGGGGTGTAGATTACCTCTTAGATTTTCACCCTCTAAAACACTCCTTTTTACCCAATGCACCATAACCTTTAAAATTATACTAAACATGAAAACTTGATAACCTCACATTCACATACACCATAACACATACACCATAACACATACATATCCAGTAAATTTCCAGTGATCTGAACCTAAATGAAGTGAGGAGGAAGAGGGAAAATGAATTTAAAAATGATTGAAGCTAAGGTCACGTCCTGGATATCAGCACCTCATTGGGGGTAACATGAAACCATATCTTTGGGAACCAGCCCAAGAGAAGTTTTATTGTTCCTGCAAACAAACCCAGTGCTTATCTCTAGACCAGCTGCCTTCTACAAGCGGTTCACCTGCTACTGGTTTATTTAAAGACTTTAAAGAAAAGTGATTTTACAAAACAAATTATATAAAATATGTAAACAATATAATGACAGCAGATATATTAAATATCTATCAGGTTTCTCATAGAACTGTAGTATAATATATAATCATAATATATAAACTATACAAGACTTATTATTGAATTCTTATTATTGTATATTGCAATCCAGAGCACAGCCTTTCTTTCCCAAACTCCACACTGAGGTGTCACAATTGTGGAAGACCTCTCAATGGAGGATGTTGGATCAATTGTTGGTGTGTTTTGGCTCTCCCTCCTCAAAAGTAAATGGATTATTTGGGCAATTTCTACAGCTTACAAGGTGCAGTTTGCCTTCGCATCTCCTTTAGAAGTTTCTATAGCCTGGATCTTTTCTCCATGCCGGTTTGTCTTGTTCTCTCGTCCTGAGTTGGGCCTGGAGCATGGTCTGAGTTAGAGCTCCATCTAAAACTTCTCTAAACTTCTGAAAATTATTTAAATTTTGTGATAAATTACATCTATTTCAAACAGCTGCAGTTCTTATTTATTTCTGCTGGTTTCCATATCGCTCCGATAAGTTTATTAATATTAAACATTTCGGTCCGCTGTATCAAACAAGCCTTATAAAACCAATACACGCTACCGGCTTTTTATAGCGCCTTTTTCCCATCTTTGGCTAGCTGCCGCTTAACACTACAATTACTTTAATTATGCTAATGTTTCGGATGTGTGTTTACCTCTGAGTGCAGGTGACGACTCGTTCGAGCTGGATACGGTGCGGTTGGAACTGACGAAAATTGAGAAGCTGATTAAGGACTTTCTTGAGAGGCAGGCACGGTTACTTGAGTGAAAAACCTCATTGGAAACGGCCCTCGTGAACTTCACCCTGGCACCGACACATCAGCGGTGGATCCAGGACCCAGGCAAACACCACCCCGCTGTCGCCACCGCTCCACTCTTGAGAGAGAGTGCGGTGCCGTGATCATCGGAGACTCCATCGTCCGCCATGTTCAAGCTACCTGTGGTAAAGGTAAGGTGCGCAAATACAGCTTTCCCGGCGCGCGTGTTCTTGACATTGCAGCACAGGTACCCGCGATCCTGAAGGATGACGATAGCATCGGCGCCGTCGTGCTTCACGTGGGGGTAAACGACACCAGGAGGAGGCAGTCCGAAATTCTGAAAAAGGACTTCAGGAGCCTGGTCGAGACGGTATGCCGCGCATCGCCCTCAGCGAAGATAATCATATCTGGAACACTTCCCAGCTACAGACGTGGAGACAAAAGGTCCAGTAGACTTCTTGCATTAAATAATTGGTTAAGCTCTTGGTGTAATGAGCAGAAACTGCTATTTAAAAATAATTGGGATCTTTTCTGGGAGTGACCGATTTGGAGCTATTCTAATGTTGGACAACATCACCAGGACCATTCGTGCAAATTGACTCGTAAGTCCAGCCTTTACTCTTAGCTGCTGCTGTTCTGCTCAATTGACAAATAAATATATATGCACGGTTAAATAAATAGAGACTGTGTCTGTTCCCTGGCTAGTGAGGAAAAATAATAAACCTGAGGCAATTACCAGGAAAAATCTTATCTTAATCCATGCAGAAAATAACAACATGAGAGAACGTAAACACCTTCTAAAACTTGGGCTCCTTAACATAAGATCACTTTCAACAAAGGGGGTTATTGTAAATGAAATGATCTTAGACCATAGTTTTGACTTATTCTGTCTTACTGAAACATGAATAAAGCCAGATGACTATGTTGGTTTAAATGAATCTGCACCACCAGGCTACCACTATAAGCATGAGCCCCGTCTGGCAGGCCGTGGTGGTGGCGTCGCAACTATCTATTGTGATTTTCTAAGGATTTCGCAAACTAAGAAGTTCATAGTTTTACCTCTTTTGAATTATTGGTGCTTAACGTTACACTACCAGACATAAGGAAACAATCTTATCTGTTCTTTGCACTGGTTATTGTGTATAGACCCCCTGGCTCCTGTTCTGAGTTTCTAAAGGAATTTGCTGACTTTCTAACCAAACTACTTGTGTCTGTTGATAAAGCTCTAATCATTGGAGACTTCAATATCCATGTAGATGTTGCAAATGATGCTTCAGGGACTGCATTCAGGGACCTGCTAAATTATTTCGGCGTCACACAAAATGTTACTTTACCCACCCATCGCTTCAATTACACTCTAGATCTAATTTTATCACATGGTCTTGACCCCACAGATATAGAAATCTCACCGCAATGTGATGAAATTATTGACCACCATCTTATTTCATGGACAATAAAAATCGCTGATGTCAACCGTAATGCCCCACGCTTTCGAAAGAGCAGAAACATTACGCCTAACAATAAAGACCGCTTCATTAGTACTTGATAGCCTGATTTATCCAATATACTCAACACACCCAAAACTGCTAAAGATTTAGATACTCTAACAAGTTTGAATCACAGCTTTATTAGTACCCTTGATACTGTCGCACCATTTAAAATTTAAAAGTTAAAGACAGAACCACAGCTCCTTGGTATAATAGCACAACTCTTACTCTAAAGAGAGAAACCCGTAACCTAGAGTGAAAATGGAGAAAAACGAACCTGGAGGTTTTTTGCCTAGCATGGAAAGACAGTATGTCTTTGACAGTATGTCAAACACTACCTGAAGACAATGTACCAGCAAACTTAGGTAGCAACGATTTCATGATCTACTTTACAGAAAAAAATGAAAACATACGTAACATAATTGAAACTACATGCCCAGCTTCATTACTGGAAAATTCACTGTTGTTTACTAATAGTACTATTTTTGTCCTTAACGCGACTTTTTACGGCGACTTTTTACACTGTTCGTGTATATCACTGCCAGACACTTCTAAATCTCAAGAATATCAACACAGCCACACTACAAGATGATCTGCTGGAGAAGCTACGTGATCTTGGCGTACTGCGGGGACCAGGCCTTCAGCCCTCGGAATTGCCGGTGGCCGGGGAAAGGGACGTCGCAAGCGGTGCGCAAGAAAGAAGAAGTGCGGCAAGAGGGCGGGGTCCATGCTAAGCTAAAAATAAACCCTAGCCGGCCGGCACTCCCGTCCATCCTGCTCTCCAATGTTTGCTCCCTGGACAATAAACTGGATTACATCTGACTCCAGCAAACTACACGGCATGAGTTTAGAGACTGCTGCGTCTTTGTTTTCACGGAGACGTGGCTCAGCGACACAGTTCCGGACGCCACCATTCAGCTAGACGGGCTAACTACGTTTCGTGCCCACAGAAACACAGCTCTGTGCGGTAAGGCTCGCAGCGGTGGCTTGTGTGTTTACATCAACACGAATGGGTGCAAGAACTCAGTGCTAGTTTCTAGTTACTGCTCATCGCTGTTGGAGCTTGTGACTGTTAGATGCAGACCTTTTTATTTACCACAGGAATTTACTACCGTGCTCATTATTGGTGTTTACTTTGCGAACTGTATGGGGCTATTAGCGAACTGCAGAACTCTAACCCTGATGGACTGTTTATTGTTGCTGGAGATTTCAATCATGCAAATCTCAAGTCAGTGCTCCCTAAATTCCATCAGCATGTGGACTTTGCAACGAGGGGGAAAAACACGCTGGATGTTGTGTACACAAACATTCCCGGCGCGTACCGGGCGGAGCCCCGCACCCACCACGGCTACTCAGACCTAATCTCTGTTATGCTAATTCCGGCATACAGACCGCTCATCAGACGATCAAAACCGGCAGGAGCCATCTCTGCTCTTCAGGACTGTTTTGAACACACTGACAGCGACTCCACCAACTTGGAGGAATATGCGTCATCAGTGACCAGTTATATCAGCAGGTGCATTGATGAGGTCACCACCTCCAAGACCATCACCACACGCTCCAACCAGAAGCCGTGGATGACTGCAGAGGTGCGTGCGCTACTGACAACCCGAAACTCCGCCTTCAGGGCAGGCGACAAAGCGGCCCTAAGAACAGCGAAGGCCAAACTGTCCCGGGCCATCAGAGAGGCAAAGCGCGCACACGCTTTGAGAATCCACAGCCACTTCACGACCAGCAGAGACATGCGGCACATGTGGCAGGGCATCCAGACCATCACCAACTACAGGCCAACACCACCTGCCTGTGACAGTGATGCCTCCCTTCCATATGCGCTGAACGACTTCTACGCTCAGTTTGAGGCACAAAACGGTGTAACAGCGAGGAAGACCACCCCTCCCCCCAACGACCAGGTGCTGTGTCTAACCACGGCCGACGTGAGAGACTCTACACAGAGTAAACCCATGGAAGGCTGCTGGACCAGACAACATTCCTGGTAGGGCACTGTAGTTCCAACGTGCTTCAAGGCCACCACTATCGTCCCCGTGCCAAAGAAGTCTCCAGTGTCCTGCCTCAACGACTACCGTCCCGTTGCACTTATGCCTGTCATCATGAAGTGCTTCAAGAGGCTTGTCTTGAGGCACATTAAGACCTTGCTGCCCGCTTACCACCCCAATTGCTCAACAGACGATGCCATAAATACCACCCTCCATCTGGCCCTCACACACCTGGACAATAAAAACACATATGTTTGAATGCTGTTCATAAACTTCAGTTCAGCATTCAACACCATCATTCCTCAGCACCTGACTGAAAAGCTGAACCTGCTGGGCCTGAACACCTCCCTCTGCAACTGGATCCTGGATTTCCTGACTGGGAGACCTCAGTCAGTCCGGATCGGGAACAGCACCTCCAGCAACACCACACTGAGCACTGGGGCCCCTCAGGGCTGTGTGCTCAGTCCATTGCTGTTCACTCTGCTGACTCATGACTGTGTAGCAATGCACAGCTCAAACCACATCATCAAGTTTGCTGATGACACGACCGTGGTGGGTTTTATCAGCAAGAACGACGAGTCAGCATACAGAGAGGAGGGGAAACAGCTAACGGACTGGTGTAGAGCCAACAACCTGTCTCTGAACGTGATTAACAATGTGTTAATACAGTGTTAATAAAACATTAAAATTCTATCACAACCTATAAAGCTCTAAATGGGATAGCCCCTAAATACCTCACAGATCTTCTCTCTCACTACGAACCAATACGGGCTTTGCGCTCTCAAAACGCTGGACTGCTGGTTGTGCCTAGAATTAATAAGTCAACTAAAGGTGGCAGAGCTTTCTCACACTTGGCTCCTAAACTCTGGAATGATCTTCCAGATACTGTTCGGGGCTCAGACACGTTCTTGCAGTTTAAATCTAGACTAAAAACACACCTCTTTAGCTGTGCATTTTCATAATTCAACTGATCCATCTTAACCTCTAAAAAAGTTGATTTATGCTATAACGTTATGAACAGCATAGCTACGCTATGTTGGTCCTACATTTTACACTATTTATTGCAATTCTGCTATTTTGATTACTATTTGATTCTATTTAAAACCACCCATCTACATTTTTTAAAGCATCAGTATACAGCCAGTCATGTAACAGCAGATTGTTGTTAGAGCTGCTATCAGTAACTTTAAGCTATTTAACGCCTTCCATGTCAAATTCTTACAACCATAAACATCATGGCCTCATCCATTGTTGACAGCTTTTTCACTTAATCATTCAGCTTTTCTTTAACCAGTCATAGTCATGGTTACTGACTGCAGCTTTAACGTGCCAGAGGAGAACTGGCCCTCCCTGTCTAGCCTGGTTTCTCACAAGGTTTTTTCTCCATTTATTAATCACTGGAGTTTAGGTTCCTTGCCACTGTCGCCCTGTTGGCTTGCTTAAAGGGAGTCTGCTGACACTAGCTTAGACAACTAAGAAATATGTTTCCGTTGACATGTATATTTTCTTATACAAAAGTATGCCGCACATGCTTTCCTGAACTAATCGATTTCTGCTTTTCCTTTTCACTGCTGGGTGAACTTTTCCTTTAATGCCAGATGTAAACTGAGTCTGTGCCTTTTAAAAACGTTTCCTTGAAAAACTTAATATTTTACTAAGTATTTTATAACTCAGTATTTTAAAATGCACTGCCATGTTTCAATGTTTAAAGATACATCAGAAAGAGTGATTGTCAGCATTTTACTAAAGAACTACAGAAAATACACATTAATAAGAGGTGGGGCTGTTTGAAGAAGTAGTTTTGTTTACTTGCATTAAGTTAGAGAAGCTTGTAAAACTCAGAAGACACTGTCAGTGTATCATGGTTATGTAAATAAATTTCTATAAACTGAAACACTGATGGCAGTGTTGGACTTTTTTTTAATCCTGTCTAATCTACCCTATAGTGGACAAAATAAGAACTACATACTTTATCTGAGAGTTGAAGAAACGATTGAACTTTAAAAATTGCTGGTCACCCCCCTTTCATCTTAAATGGCTGAAACTTTGCATGTTGGGTCAGAATGTTCTGTTTTCTACACAGAAAAAAAACTTGAACTAAAAAAAAGCTGTGTACAAAAGTGTCTTTTGTTTACAAAAGATAGAGGCATTTTAGTCATGATGGGCCACACCTGACAAATATAATAAATCATATCTGCTAAATGAATCAACCTATTAACATTATCTTGATAATGTAACCCGGGTTAAAAATTAATTTATATGTTAAATTAAATTTCATATGCTGTTCTATTAGAAATAATATAACAAGTAAAAGCAATACAATCTCAATCTCAATAAAAAAAATTGTGTGCCGCTCCTTTCAGAGCTGTATTGTACAAGTGCCTTAACCAATGAGAAGCAAGGTCACGTACACAGATTTAGAGAGCGAAGATACGAGAATACAGAGAAAAAGATATAGAGTTGTAAGAGTGATTTAATATTTGTTTTTGGAATTCAAACAAGTTAAAAAAGTGATTGAATTGGTAGTTTTTTTTTTGTAATGTTTTTCTTTTCGTATTTTCTCCTGTAAGTTTTGAGTTATTTCGGAGTTTCACAGGGAAAGTTTTGACACCTTGATGGCGAGCCACCCACAGAACCATTGCTAATGATTGAACAGGACATCTTTTCCTGAAACGACAACAGTGTTTAGGATGACGAATTGGACTTTAATTTCTATCAATTTAATCTTGCATTTCCATCTTGGATTCCAGAATATTCGACGGTTTCGTCTACAGAACGTTTCTTTTTTTCTTTTTTTTCCTCCATCTATACTCAACGGTAGGACTGATCTATTGCAATTCTATCGAAAGGGACCAGTGAACTTTTCAAATTCATATTTTCAATTGATATTATACTGGGACTTGGATACTCTAAAGTTCATAAAGAAAGAAAAAAGGGAATTGAAAAAGAGAGTTGATTGATGTGAATATGAATATAGATTTTGTTAAGTTGATGTGTTACCTTTGATGTGATTTAACTTGAAATTGTGGTTGAAAGTGTTTCCACCGATTGTAAAATTATAATTGAGTCATAAACAACTAACCAGGAGCCAGGATGGCTCGGACATCAAGGCCATAGTGCCTCACAAAAGTCAGAGGGGTGGACCATCCCGCAGCGTCTCAGATGTCCTGAATTGGGACACCTGCATAGAAGGCCTTAGAGGCCGCCATACCTCGGGTAGAGTGAGCCTTGGTCCTCTGAGGTGGGGGAATACCAGAGGACTCATAGTCGATGAAAATAGCATCGGTAATCCACCTGCTCAATGTTTGCTTGGTCGCGGGGATACCACGCTTGTGGTAACCAAAGCATACAAAAAGCTGGTCAGACTTCCTCCACAGGGCAGCTCTGTGAATATAAGTGTGCAGTGCTCACACTGGACATACGCAATTAAGCTTTTCCTGGTCTCGATCCCGAAAGGGAGGAGGGCAGAAAGCCTGAAGCACGATGGGCCGTAGTCTCAGGGAGGGAACTTTAGCAACAAAACCCGCTCGAGGGTAGAGAAACGCTTTGGCCAAACTGGGCACAAAGTCTAAGTATGAAGAAAGAGCCTGAAGGTCACCAACTCTCCTCAGAGAGGTGATAGCCAATAAGAAGGCCAACTTGGCCGACAAATGGAGATCAGAGATCTCTTCAATAGGCTCAAAAGGAGGAGCACAGAGAGCCTCCAATACTACGACCAGGTCCCAAGGAGGGACACGAGATCATACTCTGGGCCTTAGCCTCAGGGCACCGCGAAGGAAACATGTAACAAGGGGATGTCTGCCCACTGAGCCGCCACCCATAGAAGAGTGGTAAGCCAAAAGTGCTGCCACATAGACCTTCAAGCTGGAGTAAGGGTCAAGCTGGCGCTCTCTGCACCACAAAGTGAAGACCCTCCACTTTGAGGCGTACAGTTTCCTCATAGAGGGAGCTCTGGATTGCAGGATTGTCTCAACAACCTCAGTTGAGAGACCAGAAGCTATTAGTTGTGCCCCTGTTTCCCTGGGACCACACAAATATCTGGTGCGCCAACCTGTAAAGGGGGCACGAATGCAGACCTCCTTGGTGGTTGATGTATGCAATCACCGCCGTGTTGTCGGTGCACACCAACCCGTGGCGATCTCTCAGGTCTGGGAGGAAGAATTTCAGAGTCCGAAATACTGCTAACATTTCCAGGCAGTTGATGTGCCGAATAAGATGGCGATCTTCCCATAAGCCACTGGCTGAGGGAGGCATCTGTCACTAGCATAACATGGCAACCAAGAGCTCCCAGCACGGGCCCCTGAGAGAGGAACCAAGGTCTCCTCCACACGTCTAAGGCACAAATGCAATGTCTCATGACCTTGATCATGTGGAACGGCTTTCCCCTCATGGATAAACCCTTGGTTTTAAGCCACCACTGAAGAGGCCTCACGTGCAACAGGCTGAACGGAATTACGGTGGACACTGCTGCCAATGGGCCTAGCAGCTGCTGAAACTGCTTTAAAGTGAGTGACTGGCCTTGTCTGACTCTCGTGACTGCAGCGAAGATCGAATCTACTCGAGCGGGAGACAAACTTACCTGCATCGTGATCGAATCCCACACGACACCCAGATAGGTGGTTCTCTGTAATGGGAAAAGCACACTCTTTTGGGTGTTGTAAGGACCACCCACTGGCCCAACAATGGAATCCAATGGCGTAGGGGGAAGGGTATTCCATGCTCTATCCTTTCTTAGCGCTGCTGTAAGAGTTTTACTTATTTTATACTTATTTTTTTTTATTTATTAACTCTGTGGTTAATCCTAATCTGACTCCAATTTAATAAGAAATTTAAGATAGTGGTTCTAAATTATTTGTTGATCACAATTTAAGGCTTGAATATTTAGAAGTTCTCATACTTTTAGTTATTCTTTCATTAGGGACCGCCGTCGCACAGAGTTTCACGCTTTTACCTACATACGCGGATCTCACGGACACAAAACCGTCAGTCTGATCTTAGTCAGAGGTTGCCGGGTAAACTAATATTATTAAAAACTGGCCGCCCCATGCTTGCTCTTATTTAATAATAATTTTCTAGTCACGATCATGCAACGTGCTAAGTCAGGTGATAGACAGAAACCAGGGGATCCTGGTTGATTAGCTCCCTGCTCCATTCAAACTACAAGTCCCCAGTATGATCTTATCGACACAGAATTTGGGGTAACAGTCGAAGTCCTTCTTATATACTAGAAATAACAATTTCATAAGAACTTCAAATAGATCAAGAAAATCTATTTATTATGCCAGGCAAGTCAAACACTAATTAAAAGGAAATAAAAGACAGAATAGGAATTAAAATTCAAATAAGAAAACATGATAAACAAACATACAACATAAAACAGTCCGAATCCTACCTGGCAAATGAGACACACAGCAGTTGTGCGTGAAGTTCTGGCTACAGAATGCTTCCCTGGGCCTTTTAGCAATCTACCTTAAGTACCTAAGTAAGACAAAGAACCATAAAGTTGGTTCAGTTTGATTGAGCAGTCTCTAGTGACCTGAGAGGCCCCCTAATGTAAAGAGGGGCACACCCATAACAAAAGTGTAAAGTATCTCTTAAAGTTTGTACCCTCTAATATATTGCATTCTATGATCAAAGAAATTAGACCTTTTTACCCATCGCATCATGACCTTTGAAATGATATCAGACATGAAAATGAAATCTTGACAGCTTCACAAGTTATACATAACATGCTCAATAAAATGCCCTGTGATCTGAACCTACAGAAAGGAGGTTGGAAAGGGTTCTTATGGGTATCACCAGTGCAGAGGGTGGAGAAGGAAAGGAGATTGGAAAGGGGTAAACCTGAGGTCACCCCCTGGGTATCTACACCCGATAAGCTTTTATTGTTTTATGATGCAATCCCACAGACAGCCTGGTGCCAGCTGCCTTACAAGGTTTAGTCTGAACCCCAGCTCTTTCATATGGACGAGAACGGATGCCGGACCGCCAATTGCTCCAAAGGAGCTAAGATCAACCAATCGTCAATGTAATTTAGTATGCAGATGCCCTGGTATTGCAGAGGAGCCAGGGCTGCATCCACACACTTGGTGAAAGTGAGGGGTGAGAGAGCGAGGCCAAAGGAAGTACTCGATATTGGTAAGCTTCGCCCCTGAAAGTAAACTTCAAGAACTTCTTGCGTTGAGGAAGGATGGGGGATGTGAAAGTAGGCATCTTTTAGATCTATGGTGACAAACCATAGTAAGTAGGTGGGTGAGAAGTAAACTGGATTCTGTATCCCAGTTGTTAAGTACGCAGGACCCATTGAGATACTCCTGGCAGTAGTTTCCACACTGCCAGGTAGTTCCTTAGGGGTACCAGCCTCTCAAGGCTGGCCTCTAGTATATTCAGCATGAGAGCATTAGTGTCCTGTAACGAATAACCGGCAGGAGACATCCGATGTGAACTCTCTAGGAATCTCCATAAAGGCTGCGAGCCCCCTCAGTCCGCTTGAGGCTGCTGTGTCCTGAAACACCGGAGGTGGCAGGGTTAACAGACTGACCTCCGGAGGGCCCTGGAGAGCAGCGGACACCATATAATGAGGTGTAACCTGCTGATCCCCAGATGGGGCTGCCCTCTGAGGTCCTGATGCCTGACCATCAGGACCTCTGGTCTGAAATCCTCTTGGAGACAATGACGGTCCTCAGATCCTGTCTTTGCCTCGAGGACTTTGAACCTGAGCGCCGTGTCACCCGTACCCTTAAAAGGGGAGAACGGGAGGTGACGCTCTGTTTCTGTGTGTCCCTGTACGATGATGAGGTACATGGGTGGGACTGCTCCCGTCTAGCAGTCCCAAGGGAATGAGAGTGGTGAGGGAGGAACCTCTGGAACACCTCCGCTTGCTTACATGCCTCCTGAAACCTCTCGATGACAGTAGACGACAGAGTCGCCGAAGAGGCCAGAAGGCACCAGCGGGGCGTCCAGGAGGAAGACCCTGTCCTTCTCCTTTATATTGAACAGGGTCAACCACAGATGTCCTGCAGCAGCCACCAAGGCCACATTGGGTGACAGATAGCTGGCAAGTGTCTGCTCAACCCGGGGAATTGCCTTGTAGCCCTGCTCGCTGGGCCCTGCCACATTGCCGTAATGGCTGGAAGCAGGGCCAAACAAGCAAGCAGAGTATGGTCTTCCCCAGGACCTGGACACCTCAGTGTGGAGGTCTGGGAAAAACGGAAGGCTCCGGTGAGGAGGTTGCGACTGGCTACACAAGAATCTCTCATCTAACAGACTCCTGTGCTGCACAGTCTGCTTCTCGGCTGGCCAATCAAGGTTTAATTTGGCCACAGCACGAGTGATAACCTCCACAAGCTCATCGTACTGGGGAGGACACAGATGGCTCATCAACGCTCTCAACATCCAGCTCGTCCGTGGATGAGAGGCGGAGAGCTGAGCCCTCTCCCCGGGAGGAAGGAACCACAGGTAGTGCTTCTGAACCCAGGGAAAGGGTGGATCTGCTGGGTGAGTAACAAGAAAGGGACTCGCCCATCTCCATTCGCTCCAACAAATCCATCTGCGAACCATACGAATGCAGGCACCACTCTGCCTCAGCAGAAGTGGGACCAGCACTGCGAGGAACACTTATGAGGGCTCCCTCATCAGAGAGAGCCCTCCGGGAACGAAGCATCCACAAAGGAAGACACTCACAATGTGGGTACTCAGCCCCTTCAAGGGCTTACTGAGCGTGCTTCGCTCCCAGGCACTGAAAACACAGACTGTGTGTATCCACACCCGTAATATAACGTGGGCAGGGAGGAGCACACAGCCTGAAATGTTCAGCGCTATCCCCCTTATTATTTCTCTTTTCTATAGCTTTAGGCATGTTGAACTCACAGACAACAAATTGTTAACGTAAGACAACTTCTACAAAGCTAAACAAGAGACGATGGACAGACAACACAGAGCGCTTCGCTGAATGAATGAAGCTAACCCGAGTTGCTCAGCGCACATGCTTTTAAGCTTCCTGGTCGTGACGTCACCCCGTCTGTGACGTATCGCCCCCCTATTGGATGAATTTGACACGTGATTCAGAGTGCATAAAAGCTGGAGGCGTTCACATAGCATTTCAACGCAGCTCGAGTTCCTAAAAGGGAACCATTACATCACAATACAACAATTTATAACTTTTGACCAATAGGTGGCGCTGCAAACAAATATTTATGATGCTGTAAGGATGTTGTGACAATGACATTTACAAAGTTTTGTCAATGCACAAAAGTTTTGTAAAGTACAGCCTAATTTCCATTGTATATGCTTGCCATCAAATATGTTGATATGTTGAGCCAAAGAATCTAAAGAAAGGAGTTGCATGACAATGTTATTTCAGTCTCCCCCTCAAAGACCACTGAGAGAGGTGAGCCTTCACACGCAGTGACAGGGATTTTTAATGCAAACATCCATCTGTGATTCAGGTGTGTTGTAATCATCAATTTAGTCAACTCTTTATTCTTAAATCAACTACAATCTTAGTATCTCTAATTAGCATTATTAATATACATCTTATTATGCTTTAATTCATTAATAAAACACAGATACACAACATTTTTACACTTTTTGCTCAATGAACTGATTCACAATAAAAACGTTCTCAAGAGACACCGGTCACTTTGATTTACACTTATATAAATGAAAATGCTTGTCTGCTTTTTTATAAATGAAATGCTAAAATGATACATTGTATCAGGCATTCAGGACAACACAACATCAGTAGAATGAATGGCCCAGTTTATTCATAAGGTGTGTTTAAGCTGAACTACACTTCCATTACAGGTAATATCTGCTGGTTGCAGGGGGGGGAGAAGTTGTCATCAGAGAGTCTGGTCATTAGGATGTGTTGTCATCAAAGCTTATGCAGCCGATTTGAAGCAACTGCAACGACTAACCAGGCATCTGTTCTTGTTATGCTCTTGTGCTACTTTGAAGGCCCATATAATTGTGAGGAGGATGTGGCACCAATCAAAGTCACACAAATTGTCTAACCAGAATGCATTGCTTTTGTCAAACAGAGGTTGGTCTGCACGGCACCATATTAATCAAACACAACTTTGAAATTTTAGAGGCACAGTCTCATAGTTTTTTTAATACCTAAAAGTCCTGTGACCCACCAGCCAATCAGCTTGCAAATCAGTGTGACTCAAACAAATGTGCTTTTGTGTAATGCTTTTTCTAACGCTACATTTACACACTTACAAACTTGTTTTTGTGATTATTTTGCTATTCTCAGATTACAAGATTATTCTTATTCTTGGATTTTAGAAAATGTATTTTTGTATATATCGATTAATGATCTTCATTTTTAAGACCTAGACATTGTAAAATGATCCCAATATTTTAATGAGCATATAACAAAAACAAAACACTTAAGTTTTTTAACAATAAATTCATTTTTTAAAGTTTTTTTTTTTTTAAAACACAGAGTTACAGATTCTTTTGCTGGCCCACAGCAAAAGTGTGGAGGGTTTTGTGTGGTACTCTGATAAAATGTGTGGAGGATTTTATCACAGTAAAGTGACTGGTTGCCCTCCACTTCCAGATCACTGCCTCTCCATTTAACCATCAGTTCATCCATGAAGCTGTCAGTTCTAATGCCTGAGTGTAATTCTGATGGATCCCTGTTTTACTGAACATTTCCTGAAGTTTTCCTGAGCATCAATCAGGCACATAGCTTCGTCTTTAGCAGCACACATAGAAAGCATTTTTTTAGCAGCATATGAAGTGAAGTGACATGTTTTTGTCAGTTATGGTTACCCATAACCGAAATGTGACCTCTGCATTTAACCCATCCTTCAGGAAGAGTGAACACACACTGAAAGTCATGAACACACACACACCCGGAGCAGTGGGCAGCTATCACTGCAGCGCCCGGGGAGCAATCAGGGGTTAGGTGTCTTGCTCAGGGGCACTTCAGTTGCTACCTGCCAGCGCTGGAATCAAACCAGCAACCTACTGATTACAAGCCCGACTCCTTAACCAGTAGACCACAACTTCCTCTTCCAAACCAAAATTTTTTTGGTGGTGAAATTTTGAAATTGCCATATGATTTGATTTATAAAGCAAAATTGATGCACAGAAAGAGACTGACCACATATTCTGAAACCAAAACAAAACAACAAATTATAGGAAAATATAGCAGGACTCTGAATTCTAAATTTGTATTCAAATATTGGTCTGTGTCTGATTGTACCAATCCCTACCTGCCTGTACTCAGCTCATGTCCTGTGCTGAGTAAAATAAATCCTAATAATATAATAAATCCTTATGGATCTTCATTCTACTGTCTCTGAGCCAACGTTACAGTAACAGCTTTCCAAATGCTTAGGTACACACTTATTTTGAGCAGATGGTTGGTAAATTTTATCTGTACAGAATGTAGATATTGAAATACTTTTTATAGACACATGCAGACTTCAGCTGCATGTTCAGTGTTTTAAAAGAATTTAACACCATTGTTAAATTTCACCTCTTAATCACCCACTTTCTAAATTAATAAAAGTGAAGTTATTTTAAATATGCCTTGTCTTTTTAATTATCGGTTTGTTTTTATATCTGTCCCTTCAACCACCCTATAGGTACCTAGCCATGCAATAGTTTAATTAGGTTAAATTTGTTGTTAGACTAAATGTTTTTATGCTCTTTAATTTTGTAAACAATATTTTGTCAATCTGGTCAATCTAAACATTCTACTAACTATAAGTAAATAAGTAAGTAACTTTGCAACAATTTGTCAACTACTAGTCATCAGAGTGTCATATTTGAATGAATTTATTTAGCAAATGCTTTGATCTAAAGTGACTTACAAATAAAAGTTGTTTTAGAAAAAAAGCATCTGCAAAATGCATAAATGTAAATGGTGACAGTGTTGACTATCAATGTACTATCGTACAAACTATCGTCTGGAGGCTCATGGACTGATGCTCACAGACCTGCACATCTTTTATATAGCCTGGGGACAGAAAAACAGTGTATTTTCTACATGTTGCAAAACACGGGTACAACGTAAAGCAATCCCCGCAATGGAAACTCATTTCTTACCTAATGTTAATGGTTGTTGCCTGGAGTGGACACGTGAGGATAAAATGTTCCAGGACCATATCATTGAGAAAGTATATACTTCAAATGCTCCGGCTCCACATGACTTACCTTATCTACATTCACTCATTAGAATAATTTTTTGAACATCAAATTTATTCCAAATTTTGCTAGAGAGGTAGAGACAATACGTGTTCTTGAAGGAAATGCAACTAAAACCTGACAAATGCTTTAAAAAAAAAGCAATGTTGATAAAGAGTCTAGTTCTCAGTTTCTTAAACCCTTTTATTCCAACTGTTTTGTCAACAGATGCATTGGATTATGGACTTGGAGGAGTGTTGATATAATTCAGATGGAGTGGAAAGCAGGCATCTTCGCGTACACTCACAATGGCAGAAATGAAATACTCAGTAGTGGGCCTCAGAGGCCTTAGAATGTGTGTTTGCCATAGAGAAATGAAGTCTTTAATTGTAGGGACATGACTTTACACTATGCACTGACCACAAAACATTAACTATGTTGCTTGCTACAAAAGAAATTGAGTATACTGAAAAGAGAGTAGCGAGGGGGTCAGTATAGCTGCTGTGTTTTTCCTATGACATTGCAACCCAGTCTCATGGCAGTTCGTGATATAGTCACAAAATTTAATTTATTGATTCATGTTCATGGACACAAATTTTCCGTTTTTTTTTTCCTGACACTCAGAACAACTTTCCATCTAATGTATTTCAATAGGAAATATCTTTCGTGCCCTCCACCATGTTTTTCTTATTCATTATTTTTAATATTCAAGCACTATTACTCCACATTTAATCAGGAGATTTTATCCTTGTTTTATTGCTTTATATTCTGTAAGCTACTCGCTATTATAAACCATGCATATTTATAAGCACAGAGGCAGTTTATTACATTCCTGAGGGGGCTAAACAAACATATTCCAGAATTACAAAAAAAGATCGCATAACTCGAAATAATTTCTGCACTAACTACCCCAGATGAACTGATATCCTGAAGATTTTTTCATAACATCATGCCGATCTTCTTAATAATATTGTAGCACACCAATTATTATGTTTTGAGTGTGACTGTTGTTGTTTTGATGCCCACATTTATTAGAGTGAATACGGCCAGAAAAAGGCCAGATACGCAAATGTTGAGGGTGAATGGTGTGTGCATTACCGCTGTTTCAGTTACGTATTAAAATAATGTTTCGGCTGTAGGACACTGTTGATATATTTAGTAAAGATACGTTTTTATAACCCCATTCCTACTCTGGAAACCGGAAGAACTACAAATATGGTGGCTGATTTGTATGCTTTGTAAGAAGTTCTATCGTGCATCTCTACTGGGAATTGTAGTTCATAAATACATTGGAGACGGCCCTGACTTTCTACAATAACGGTTAAATATCCCTGATGAACTGACATCCTCACGTTTTTTTTTATCTTGATCATCTAAATGCAGTATAATGTATGTTTCAGCTGTAGGAGATTGTTGACATATATAGTAAAGATACATTTTTATAAACCTAACCCTACTCTGGAAAACGAAAATATGGACGCTGATTTGTATGCTTAGTAACAAGTTCAATGGCACATCTCTACTAGGAATTGTAGTTTTTAGATACATTGGTATATTCCCAATAATTGAAAAATGGTAGTATTAAACTGCAGGTTTTAGAGGGTGGGAAAGACATTGTTGTTATCAGATTTTAAAAATATAATTGTTAAATGGAAGAAAATTCCTTTTGGTTCCTTTTTTTGATTCCTTTTGAAATTTCAATTTGTAAAAAACGTCTCAGGTTACGTATGTAACCCTGGTTCCCTGAAGGAAACGAGACGCTGCGTCAAAACTCTATAGGAACGCTATCAGCTTTTATGCACTCTGAAACACCTGTTGTAACAATCAATTACAAAGCGTGACGTCCTATGGGTGATAAATTCATTCACCCCCCAACCGGTGAGGGATGCATCTGTCGCTAGCATGACGCGGCGACCAAGATCTCCCAGCACTGGGCCCTGTGAGAGGAACTAAGGTTGCCTCCAAATGTCCAGAGCACGGATACATCCTCTCGTGACTCTGATCATGCGGAAGGGATTCCCCTTCGGGGACGAGACTCGAACTGGATACTGTAGCCATGTTCTATAGTGTGCAGGACCCAACGAGACACCCCTGGCAGAAGTTTCCACGCTGCCAAAAAGGTTTTCAGGGATACCAGCCTCTCGGGGCTGGCCACTGGCATGTCTACTATGAGAGAATCGGAGCCCTGGGGCAGATGACCTGCAGGGACAGGCCGATATAAGCACTCTAGGGACCTCCGCAGAGGCCGAGGATTGTACAGCTCCAATGCCCCTCGGGACATGAACTGTGGGGAACGTGGGGAGACCGCTGTGCCCTGAAACACCGGAGGCAGCAGGGTTAACAGCTGGGTCCCAGGAGGGCCCTGGGCATCCGCGGGCACCGTATAATGCAGCTGACCACGCTCTGCACCAGGTGGGGCTACCCTCCGAGGCCCTGGCAAATAGTCAGGGCCTTTTCCCCTGGCCAGAAATCCTCCTGGAGGCTATCACAGTCCTCACATCTGGCTTGGAGGACTTCTGGCCTGAGCCAGTCACGTCACCCGCACCCTAAGAGGAGGGGAACGGTCAGCAACGCTCCGCTTTTGCGTGTCCCTATGTGACGAGGCGGCATGTGGGAGGGACTGCTCCCATCTAGCAGTCCCCAGGGACAAGAGCGGCGAGGGAGGAAGCGCTGGAATGCCTCCGCCTGCTTATGTGCCACCTGGTAACTCTTGACGACCGTCTGTACCGAATCGCCGAATAACCCAGAAGGCACCAGCGGGGCGTCCAGGAGGAAGTCCTTCTCTTTCATGTTGGACAGGGTCAGCCAGAGATGCCTCTCTGCGGCCACCAGGGCTGCCATAGACCTGCCTATGGCACGGGCGGTCTCCTTGGTGGCTCGCAGGGACAAATCGGCAGTCTTCCTCAGCTCCATCGCATCCTCAGATGTGAGGGCCTCGCTCTCGTCTTGGTACGCCTGCAGCAGCGCTATGGTGTGCAGGGAAGGAGCCTTCAAGGACAACGCCGCGTAGGGGGACAGATAGCTGGCTAACGACTGTTCCACCGGGGCATTGCCTTGTACCCCTGCTCGCTAAGCCCTGCCACATTGCCATACATAGCGGAGGCAGGGCCAAACAGGCGAGTAGAGTATGGCCGACTCCATGACCTCCCTCCTCGAAGAGAGCCCTCCTGGAGCAAAGCACGCACAAGCTGAGAAGCTCGCAGTGTGGACAGTCAGCCCCCTCAAGAGCTGACTGAGCGTGCTCTGCTCCTAAACAAGCAACACATAGATTGTGTGTATCCCCACCCAAAATGAAACGCGGGCAGGGAGGAACACACGCTCTAAAATGCTGACTTGAGCCCCTAATCTTTCCCTGTGCTTTTGGCATTTCTGCTTCTGCTCTTAAACACGGAAAGACACACAATATGACAAACAATGCAACATAGAGCGCTTCGCTGAATGAAAGAAGCTAACCCGAGCTGCGCAACACGAGCGGTTTTATAGCTTCCTGGTCGCGACGTCACCCTGTCTGTGATGTCACGCCCCGTAATTGATTGTTGCAACAGGTGTTTCAGAGTGCATAAAAGCTGATAGCATTTTTAGAGCGTTTCGACGCAGCTCGAGTTCCTGAAAGGGAATTGCACTGCTTGTAATATCTCCAAGTCTCCCCACCATTCTCCTGCAGGTCTCCTCCACCCTTTGCCCATTCCACAACATCCCTGGTTGTGGAGGAGGAGATGGTACCCGTGGTGAGGCCCTGGAGGCGCCAGATATCTGCACAGCATGTAAAGCCTTTACGAGCTCCTCCGTGAGAGAGGTGAGGCGATCGAGTTGCTGCTGGTGTACTGCCAGCGTACTCGCTTGTGCAGTAAGTTCCGTGCTGAGCTGGAACATGGCTGCTGGATCGATGGATGGCGAAGTCTTCTGTAATGACTGGTCTGAAGACACAGGATCCATTTGCAGCTTTATTTAACAGGGTCAAACAGGCAAGGGTCAATACAACAGCAAACAGGAGCAGCAGGGAAAATCCAGAGACAAAGTTATGTCCAGGCAATAGATCAGGGCAGGCAGCAAACAAACAGAGTAATCCAAATACAGCACGGGGTCAAGGGCAGGCAGCAAACAATAAAAAAATGAGAAATCAGTCCAAGGTAAAGCCAGGCAATGATAACACAGGAAAAAACACTCAGTAATGATCACACGGGGCAAATCAAGACTTCGCTTTGAGTTCATGCAAGGGCTGAGTATAAACAGTGGTGATAATGAGGAAATGGCCGCCACCTGGAAGGGGCGGTGCCCAGGTACAGGGATGATGGGAAATGTAGTCAATACTCGGGAGAGGGTTCCCGCTGACGGTGGGTAGAGGGAGCCACAGAGGCCGGATTCGTGACAGAGACCTTTCCAATAATGTATTTGGTTTAGGTCTATGACAAAGTTTTAATTTTATAATTTCATTTACACAAGCAGTCCCAGGCCTGGTTTCAGAAAGCACTTTGAAGGCCCAGTATACAAAATTTAGCCTTTTGTTTGTTTGTTTTTCCATTTTATGTGGAAATAGTGACCAAAATGAGTCACCTTCAGAGTTTATACAATGACAGAATCTGTTTTATTAGCCAATAAAACAGATTAGTCCTACGACAATGTTTTAATGGACATGACTTTGCCCAGGCATACCTTCACAGAACCCTTTGTCAAAAATTACTCAAGGTAAAATTGACATGGCCAAATTTGAACCTTATTTTAATGATCTATGTTTTCAGCCTCAACCCAAGTACTTCAGGTCTTCTCCAACGCCTGTAGTAATGCACTTTTATTTTAATTCAAAAAGGTGATTCATTTTGCTCACTATTTCTGCTAGTTCATTAAAAGGATAAACCCCTTAAGGTGAACCATCTAGTTTTCATGGGGGTTCTTAACAAATATGCAGAAACTACTGTACATAAAGCAAAACAGACACAATACAAGAAGTAATGTGTATAGTAAGGTGTATACGCATGTTAATGCATGCAAAGCTTTTTATTATTATTTGTATATTTACTGCATGTATTTTGACATTTTTAGGTGAACAAGTTGGTGTGGTGGGGAGTGGCTAGAAATGGGAGAGTTTTTGTCTGTGTACGTGTGAGTTTATTTGTATTTTGTCCGTTTTGCTTCATGTACAGTAGTTTCTGCATATTTGTTAAGAACCCCCATAAAAACTAGATGGTTCACCTTAAGGGGTTTATCCTTTTAATGAACTATGCTAAGAGCTAAGCAGGTTTCTAGTGTGAGACAAGTGAGAGGCAGAAATATACGTACCTGATTATATACCTAAAGAAATCCTAAGATTACTTCTCCCCTTGATAATTTATGAAAAGTACGGAGTACAACAGGGCTCAGTGCTTGGGCGTGTGATTTTCACCCTATATATGCTACCTCTGGGAACAATTATAAAGAGACATGGAGTTAGCTTTCCCTGCTACATTGACGATACTCAGCTGTATATTCCTTAGAGGCCTGGCGAAACGCATAAATACACAAAACTGACAATGCTCTTCTACACGTAACAACCTAGAATACGATCTCTTGATGGATGCTTTATAAGCCACATTTCTATTATTTGTAAATTTATGACACGTTCTTTATAATGACGGCGCCCTGTATGGCAGCGGCTACTTTAGCTCCCGATAGCGATGTGCGTTTTATGTTAAATGTGTTGTCTGTACCACCACAATCGTGCGCGAGAATTTTTTTTCAAGCACACTCTGTAAAAAGTCTGTGTCAGGATCGGGACACGAACCKGAGTCTCCGGCGCGGGCGGCGAACGCGCAAACGCCACGCCACCGGAGAGAGGGGGGCGGAACCCAAGAACGAAGCACTTCGCGGATGTCGAGGGTGGCTTTATTAATCTTTGTTCACACAAAACTTAGCATACATACACCCAAACGGAAAACAGAGGAAAACAAAACGCTTCCAAAACGAGAAACAAAACCACGGGGAAAACTTCCGGAACTGACATGAGAAACAAAAATCCAGACTAAATGATAAATAAATAAAAACGACAGGGCGACAGACTAGAAAGAATAAACTTACTGCTGGGATGACTAGACTAGGAACACGACAGACAAGAAACTCGGCGGACCAGAAACATCCGTGAAAAAATGACGCCGCGTTGATCCGAAGATCAGCGCGGCTTAAATAAGAGACAAATACATAACATAATAAACAACAGGTGCAAAAAATAAAACAAACAACGAGCTAACAAGGGGGCGGGGTTGACAATGACACCGGAGCACATGGCCAGCCGACAAAACAAAGCCATGTGCTCCACCAAAACAAAACCAAAACAGACAACCCCGACCCCCAGAGGTCAAACAGGACAAAACACAAAACTTGATGGTGCGGGTCGTGACAGTCTGTTTGAATATGTTGTGTTTATTGCTTATTTGATGATGTCTGTTTGCACTTTTATGTTATATGTTGTGTGTTATATTAATACTTGCACTTTGGAGTTTGGGGAAACGCAATTTCGATCCTCTGTGTAATTACTGTTACATCGTCTGATTGACAATAAAGTTCACTTTGACTTTGAAATACTAAACAGTTAATTCATGCATTCATGACATCAAGGCTAGATTATGGTAATTATTTACTGGGTGGTTGCCACAGGGTGGTTATTTATTCCAGCTGGTCCAAAATGCAGTAGCCAATGTTCTTATGAGAATGAAAAAATATGACCATATTAGGCAGGTTGTGTCAACACTGCACTGGCTGCCAATTAAGCATCATTAAAACTTCAAAATTCTACTAATTACATACAGGGCCCTGAATGATTTAGCTCCTCAGTACCTGAGTGAGCTCCTCTTTCATTACAGTCTTTCACCTTCATTGTAATTAAAAATTCCGGCCTGTTGATTATACCTAGAATTTCAAAATCAAGTGCTGGTGGTAGATTATTTTCATACTTAGTGCTCAAACTCTGAAACAGTCTTCCCAGTGTTGTCAAGGAGGAAGATACCCTGTCAGTTGTAACGTCTATCAGAGGCTTGAAGTCTACCCAGATGAAAAACAGAAAAAAACAGGAGGCGAGAAGAAAAACCAAAGGCAGATAAATTGGTAGTCCCACGAGTCTTTATAGATGGTTCGCACAATAATCACACTCTTCACACACATGCAAATAAGGGAGGAATAACCAGAAAAAGAAAGCACTCTGATAAACTACAAATCAAAGTGGAAAAAGAAACACAGTACACAGGAACATTCGATCAGCGGCGGAGCAGCCATCTCAATCACGCGAACATACATTCTTTTACTTTGTGCGTGCTCACTCACACAAGAACAGCGTGCACACTACAACGTACGCCATAAAAGTAGTTCTCTTAAAGGCGCATCAACACCAATGACGTGAACCATATCCAATATAATTTAGATGGCCGTTACACAGTTAGACCCATCTCTGTAATCTAGCCTACACATGGTCCTATGGTTTTATCACTTCTGGGATTGTTACTCTTTCGGTTCTCCCAAGGTATCTTATTAAGTCCTTATTAATATTATACTCCTGTTATATAAAATGGTGTATAAAATGGTAAAATGGATATAGATGGTACAGCATCTATATCTTGCTTAATATGAAACTGTCAAGTGTAACGTGCCCCCATTTACTCACGACAGCTGAGACAAAAAAGAAAATAAAGCAATTGATAGTTAAGAATTCTAAGATCATGTGGCTTGTATTACAAAAACTGCCTTCTTCCACCTGAGAAATATCACTAAGCAGCTTAACTTCCTAACTAGATCTGATGCAGAAAAGCTTGTCCACGCTTTTATGACCTCCAGACTAGATTACTGTAACACACTTTTAGGTGGGTGCCCTGCCTCAGTAACAAACCGATTACAATTAGTTCAAAACGCTGCAGCAAGAGTCCTTTTTAGGAAAAAAAATACGATCATATAACCCCTATTCTGTCACCGCTACATTGGTTGCCCGTCAGATTTCGTATTACGTATAAGATTCTACTGCTTGCATATAAAGCCTTAAATGTCAGGAATCAGGAATCTTATACTTTTATCACCAAAGTTAATATTCTCCTGCCCTGTTTTTATTCCCTCATCAGGGTCTCACTCCTGTTAAATCATTTTAATGCTTTTCCAAACTACCACCAAATCAAATTAGTCCCATACTCTATGTAAGTCTTTATTGTAACACTTACAGTTTAACCTGTCTTAGTCACAGAAACTGACTGCAGCTTTAGCGTGCCAGAGGAGAACTGGCCCTTCCTGTCAAGTCCGGGTTCTCACAAGGTTTTTTTCTCCACTTTTCATCCTCTGGAGTTTTGGTTCCTTGCCACTGTCGCCCTGTTGGCTTGCTTGCAGGGAGTCTGCTGAGACTAGCTTAGATAATTTAACATAATTTGCTGTCTTAAATACTGTCTAGAATTTCTATATTTTACATATAACTGCATATGTCATACACCATATAATATTTCATTTCTCTTTTCTGTATCTATCTCTTGATTCTCTTGTTTTTTCACTGTCATTTGTACAGCTGCTTTGTAACAATGTACCATTGTGAAAAGTGCTTTATAAATAAACTTGAACTTGAACAACCTGAAGAAAAAGAAGAAAAAGCCAGGGGGAGAAAAACAATGAATCACCAGCACTAATACCTCCCAGTTAATCAATGCACATTCATAGAACTGAAATGCAAGAGGAAAATTAAAGAGCTTATTGCACATGCTGATGCTCATTGTAGTTTCTGAGTACAGACAATTAAATCAGAGCTATCTCTGCTGTACTCTTGATTTATACTGTTTTACTGTTGTATGCATTCCACAGTCTAACAGAGAAGAGCGAATACATTTATGGCTACTGCAAATGTTCATCTAATAGTCTGCAAGCCCGTATCCATTCTGAGCACACACACACACACACACAGACCAGAGCAGCACATTACTGCTGCTAGGCAACACCTTCTCAGTGGAGAACAGGCACTCTAGCTCATTGTTTCCTTGCCAATCACAGCATATATCTCAAGGTTCTTTTGCTGTCTACCTAGAGACAGAATATCTGCACTTCTGTTGTCAAGCGTACTGATAGCTTCCCAATCATATAAGCAGAAGAGACAGCTCTAATTATTGCTGTCACCATTTAGAAACACTTACTGTCTTGTTGGTCTTGTTGTTTTGTTTGACTCTGAAATTATGGCTTATGTCTACTCACAGCATCTGGAACATTAATTTACAATTAGGTACAATTATTTTGGTTCAGAAATCTTTTTAAATTATATTAATTATTGAATTAATAGTTCAGGAATTTTTTATATCTAACATCTGCATGGTGTCCCATAGCATCCCAGTTCATTTTTTAGTTGCTTAGCTGGTTTCCTACCTCCTGGAAGTAAACATTTTTGTTCTGCAAACAAGTCTTTTTCTAAACTGTGAATGCCATGTGGTATGCAAATAAATGGTTTGACAGGCAAGTAGGACATCCTATCATGTGGTGTTGGCAGACTAGACTGAGTACATTGATGCTGCTGCATAGCAAATACAAAGACTTGCTACTGCCAAAACAAATATACATGTAGCAGCATGTTAGACATGCTGTTGAACAAATATATATAGTATATAAGGCATATATAGTATCCACATAAGCAGATCTACACAGATGGAGCTAGAGGGTGATAGAGGGTGTTTAATAGCATGCTGCAAAAAAACAGCTTACAGCAAATGCCAGAAAAAAATATATAAATGTTACAGGAAACTGAATTTTAGAAATGTGTGTAAAAACAATCTGAAATCAATTTAGTTTTTATTATGTAACGAAGACGCAGAAGAGGCGCGATCCATTGGCAGCATTTTATTTGAATAGTGAACAGGCAAGGGTCAGAACCGGCAAACAAACACAGAGGTAATCCAAAAACGTAAACCACAAGACAGGCAAATGGTCAGGGCAGGCAGCAGACAAAGGGGTAAACAGTAAACAGGCAAGGATCAAGGGCAGGCACAACAAGAGAATAAACCAATAAGCAGTTCGGGTAATACACAGGAATCAAACACAAGGGAAAAAATGCTCTGAATTGGCGGGAGAGAGGCGATGCGGGAGCCTCCTCTGTAACATAGCCCCCCTCCTACGAGCGGCTCCTGAAGTGAGGAAAAACCATAAAGCCAATGTCCTCCGTTGTGACGACTCTGAAACCCACGGGCTGGACTCTGCCTTGGATCAGGAGCACCTGGAGGAGGCTCGGGCCTAGCTTCTGGCTCCACCGGACTGGACCTGGAACCGGACTCTGGCACTAGCTCTACCAGACTGGACCTGGAACCGGACTCTGGTACTGGCTCTACCGGACTGGACCTGGCACCGGGCTCTGGAACACCCAGACTGGACTTGGCACCGGACTCTGGAACACAAAAGGCATATGGCAAAGCATCAACAACATCACAGATTTTAGAGGGAATAAACCAGCTACTGTGAACATTGCGGCCTCTCTACCGGACGAGCTTAATCATTTTTATGCTCGCTTCGAGGCACTCTCCGTCTCCGTCGCGGATGTAACCCGATCTTTTCAACAGGTGAATATCCGCAAAGCTGTGGGTCCGGATGGCATCCCAGGCCGTGTGCTCCGAGCATGCGCATTCCAACTAGCTGGAGTCTTTACAGACATTTACAACCTCTCCCTCTCTCTGTCTGTTGTTCCCTCAT
>JAZGTK010003209.1:0-28194 GCA_036877625.1 Ambastaia sidthimunki | reverse complement strand
ATGTGGGGGGCTAATAATTTTGACCCTGGTAGTTTTTGTGTTTTGTGTAATATTTTCATTTCTGTGTGGAATATAAAATAATGTAAGCATCCAAAATAAAATTTTTTTGCTCTGGTTAAAAGCACTTTTGAAATACTTTTAAAACAATTACTATTTTGTAGGGGGGCTAATAATTTTGTCCTCAACTGTACATGTGTTAGATTTTACATGTGTTAAACCATTAGATGACACAAAGCAGCTACTTACATATTCAGTTCAGGAAGTAAACAGGGGCCATGGTTATTCACATCTGTTGCTTATAACTTTGGCACATCAGATGCATTTTGGAACTTAATAGGTCGGGTTACTATTTTTAGGCATAAAGTCTTTGGACAGCCAAAAAAAAGCCCTCTTCTGAACGTCAGTTTTAGAGATAAGAAGTTTCTGAAAGATCAGCTTATTTTTTTTAACATTCTCTCAGGTGATAGGCTAATCATCCAACAAACAACCAGTCAATTCGAGAGTTTTTTTAGCTTTAATATTCTTTAGCAAGAATGTTTTTATGGGCTGGATTCACAGTAGGTTTAGCATGCTAACAGAACAGCATCTAGTGAATGTGTCTCCAGACCAGCGTAATTATTCTGTAAGGCTTGTGCTTTCTGAAAATATGTAGCATTGTGCAACCACAACGGATTCTATAATAACACTTTTGAAAAGCACCATTTAAGTGATTATAAATGTGTGGAGGAGACATTTATACCCAGAGACACCAGAAGGTTCAAATCTGTAGACATGCAAGCCAAGTTAATTGTATCTCACAAACAGCTCATAGTGATGAGAGTGGCCTGTGCGCTACGTGTCACCTGAATGTTATAAATAGGCCTGGCAGCTGCTTTCTGATGCATTTAGTTCTGGTCAGGCTTGGCCACTGGATATGAGATATCAGCGGGTGGGGGTGTGTTTGGAACTCAGTCTAGCTTTGCAAAGATTGTTTGAGAGACCAACTGCCATTCTAAGCGATGGAAAATCTGTAGTTAATTATGGATTCATTGGGCTGTTGATATGGAATAAAAAACACCATCATGAAGTTGTTGTGGTGGAAAATATGGGATGAAGTTAACCAGTGAAGTGAGATCGGAACAGAACTCAAAAGCTGAATTAGCTAAAAAGCTGAGTTTGTGGTGTCTAACAATCGTAAGAAGATTAACAGTTCACAACTTATGTTAATGAAATACTGTTAAATATTGCATCTCATACAGATATGTTCTGCACTATGGAGTTGATGGAAGCCATGAAGTCATCATCTTGTATCCATGGAGCTCTATGGTGGCTTAACTTCGTATGCTTCACCCATGGTGACAAACAAATTAGATTTGGAGGGCGTATTGTGTGCTTGTGTCCCAGCAGCTGATGGGTCCTTAGGAACAAATCTGCACCTATATGTCCACATGCACAGCTATGTGCTTCCTATGGGGTTAATGCCGTTAAGTCTCAAGTCTCGAAAGCATGGATCACCATGGCAGGATTTTTTTCAGCTACGTGCAAGTTGTCATGACTGAGGTACCATGAAAGCAGGGGCCCTTCATCTAGAACCATTATACACTGATGTCTCTCACATCCTTCCTTGCTTGCATTAGTCTAGGGAATATTGGTTTGCATTTTGTCATGTCAGCTTCAAGATCACATTCCATCAGTTTGATCCTTCTGTACATTGGCCTTTATCCTGCAAGCGTAACCTATGCGGGATTCTTCATTTAACACGAATAACATGATGTGTGAGTTTTATGACTTTAAATAACAACTCTTCATATAGTTCAACAAATGTCAAACATATAGCTTTCATAGTCCCAATTTAAAATATATTGTTAATACTATAGTAGTTTATATGCTATTTTTTTTTTTAAAGGAAAACAACAGTAAAATTTTTACTGGCTATTGTCTCTCTCATGTTCTTCAGAAAAAAAGTATATAAATATATGCTAACAGGTTCTAATTGGTTATTTTGTATGACAAACACGTAAGTATAAAGGGATAGTTCACCTAAAAATGAAAATTCTTCCATCATTTACTTACCGTGATGTCATTTTAAACCTATGACCTTTCTGCTTCTAAGAAGCTGAACTAAGAAGAAGATTTTTACAGAATATTATTTAAGTAGTAGTACACTGGTAACCAGACAACAGTGGCACCCATTGACCTCCACTATACGGACACAAAACTACTGAGACATTTTTCAAAATATCTTTAGTGTTCCACAAAAGAAAAAAGCCATAAAGGTTTGGAAAGACATGAAGGTGAGTAAATGATGGAAAGATTTAATTTCTGTATAAACTTTCCCTTTAACAATAACCGGAAGAAAACCTAACTATTAATTATAAGGTACCTAATAATATTCTCATTTCAAAAGTTGAATAATGAATATTCTCATTACTACAGGTTAAAAAGGCTTAAGTTGTATTTAGCCCACAGTACACCTACCACCCCTTGCATTTTCCTGCCACAAGAAAATGGGCTAATTTTTACCTCATGGGTCTCACAATGGGTCGGTCATCTTTGATCACGGCTCTCAAACAGGCTCACTTACAGAATACAGGAAGAGGCAAACAACCCACAGGTGTTTGAACAGAACACCATGTGTATGAGATGGGAGATTTCAGTAGGAAATGTTAAACAAAGAAGTCAATAAGACAATTGTCATTTTGTTCACACCCAACCTGTACAAGTACAGTAATAATTGGTAAGGTTTTGATATTGGTATCTGGGTAAAGACTGCTCTCTGAGAAGGGCGGGTCATAAACAGGCTGTAGATATCTGTCTTTATGCAGATATATGTCTTTAGGTTCTCTAGGGTTAAGAAAATGTGTGAAAAAATCTGGTGTTAAAGCAAAGTTGTGTAATTTCTGTGCCACTCGTGTGAGCACAAAAAAACAAAACACTCCCCCAATCTTCTATTGGTTGGACAAAAGAACAGCCCTGTCCCAAACTCAAACGCATTATCTGAGACAACAGGCTGGTTGAGATGCTCAAACAAACTGATCAATGTTTTGATGGCACCATAGTGTTGACGATTTCTGGGAACTTAACGCCCAAATAGCTTACTTGGTTGTCTCTGCATATTAAACTTGGATAAGAATATACATTTTAACAACAAAAGAATTACATACTTTGGCTTTAAAGACATCTGAAATAAAAAATATGAACATTCTTCAGTTCTTTTAACTTGGCACAATTTCACATACAAAACTCCCTATAAAAAGTCCCTCTTGAAAATTCTTTTACAAGAGGTTGGCTACCCCTGAGAGACCACCAGTGGTCTGGAGATCTGTCTGAAGGCAGGAATCATAATTCTCACAGAACTTTGAAAGGTCAGGAATGCCCAAATTTGGCAGAGCAGGAACGGGAATTACAACAACACAGGAAAATCCCACATCCTGTCTCGCATAAACTATCAATGAGACACACACATTTTAATTAGAAAGAAACTGATGAGCAGCACGATAGTATATCATTGTGTCAGGGAAATGAGCATTTGTGCATGCATATGTGCACCGTTATTTATTATTATGAAGAAATACGCATTAGATATTGCATTGTGGGAGGTAAGAGTTAAGCGAAACAACACATTATCTAATTTGCTACAAAGTGGATATTTTGCTTATTATTAGATTAGATTTTTTTTATGGGACACTCCCTGTTTCTGCAGCTGCAAGTTTTCAAATAACACAACATTATTCTGATGTCAGAGGGTTTCCTGTTTAAGAACCACAGCTGGACCCTCACGTCTTGTGCAAAAATTAAAGGAAACCAAAGCTGGGGGAGGTGAAATCCCAAACCTCTGTCTGCCAACAAGAGGCAAACCCTAAAAGCCAAATACAGACAAGCTCTTAACAAACTCATGCAAGACAGCAGAATCTTCTGGACTGTGAAATCAAAATGACCCATTTACTTTCTTAAAACTTACTGCACAGGTCTTACTGCACATAATTTATTAGTAGCTATATAATAATAAAATGCTAATAAAAACAGTTGTCATTTTTAAACCTTAAACTTTCTCTCCCTCCTAAAATGAATTTTCTGCTTTTGTATTCAAGCCTAGGTGGGTGGTGTAACCAATAATATCACAGTCTAACATGTTTCCATCCAATCAAATCCTGAGGGAAAAGTCCCACCCTACATCCCACTAAATATTTTGTTTTTCTTCCAAAATATGCCACAGAAGTTAAATGTTTTGTGAATACTCTTAGGATGAAGGAGAGGGGAAACAGTCAGAGGGAGCTGTTCAACTGGCCGCTAGACAAGTCTAAAGCAGACTGCTTTACTGTACCACACAAGTCTATGTGCTACAGGCTTTTCACTGTAAAACCTAAATTTAACATCCACAATAAATTGCTTTTCACACAAAATTTATTTTCTATCTTAAAGTGGACAGAAAGGCCCATAATAGCCCCCCAATCCCTGTGATGAGCTGTCAAGTTTGTAAGCTTTTTTGTTAAACACTTTAACCTTATATCAAAAGTCCTGACTGAACGCCAAAACATTTGAGGTTTCCCTCATTTCCCACCCTGTCTCATGATTAAATCCCACACCTGCGTCACAGCAGACTTGGGCAGCCACCCATAGCCCTTCACTGGAATAATTAAAATCTTTTCTATTATAACCATTTCATTGGAGGAGAACAACAACACACTGTCAACGAGCAACACAACAACCTGAGGTGGAGTGTTTTTGCCAGTGTTTTTAACCTAATGTTTGCAGGCATAATCATAACCCCTGATTACATTCACTGTTATGTAATTTCCATAAAAAAAAATTTATTTTTAAAAAAAAAGAGATCATAAAGCACATTTTTGTACAGTCTAGGTTTAATCACTTATTTATGCCATACAGCAGGTGGCATGTTTGTTTCACACAACCTGAATACTGTTTTAAAGTCTGGTCCATTGCACAGTTAAAACAGTTGCTGCATCATAATATCAGTTGGTAGCAAAACTCTTGGATGTCTTTAAAGGATTTAATGCCATGGACATTATGATCTTTACCTCGCACCAGCCACAACTACTGGCAAGAAAGATTTTGTTTCATTTTTGCTTTTGATTTGTTTTGATCCCACGTTACTGCTCTTATCTGGCTGATGTCTCCACAATCGCTCTACATCTGAATTTAATTACAGACTTCAGCCTGAACTGATAAGGGCTATTTTCCCTATTAAAATTGATACTAAAACATTAATGATTATCGGACACAACAGAGTGCACAGCCCTGATGTCTTTGGCAGTCCAGACCACTAAACCAGAGTACAGAACGATTCATCTTTACATAATAAGCTGTTAATTAACTCTTCATCACATCATGCTAACAAGCCTAAGCCATCCCAAGAGCCTCTTAAGACATCTGTATCATGACACATTTGAGATGAGAGTCGGGCTTTCATGAAAATTGTCACCTTGGTGGCAAAGTTTAAGAACAATACATTTAAGATGGTAAAAAGTAAATCTAAAGCAAAGTCAAAAAGCATTTAACTTATGCAACGAATCTGTTTTTTTTGAGCACATTGGCAAAAAAATAGAAAATTTTCCTGCATGCAACAGGAACATACATTGTGACATATTGCCAAATTCTTACATTTCTTGTTTTTTATGGGGTTTTTTTAACAACACAGTCAAAGCTATTCGTAAACCATGTTGATCAGTCAAACAATCACAATTTCCTGCTTCAACTCAGATATGGCCAATTACTCACAGACTTACACACTTTTTGAAAGACAACTCCTAAATACTGATTGGCTGTTCATAACATTGAGGGAGGGGGGCTACAAAATCTTGTAGGAAAGACTGGCATATGCCTCAAGTCACAAAGACTTCCAGTTCTCCTTGTGGGCAATGCGAGCAAATAAGGCAGGCAACAAGTTGTCAGAGCAACACTAAACACGTCTAACACAAGAGCACATCAGTAGGAGCTCTGGAGCACATGGCTTAATAAATCCCCTGCTGAGTAAAACAAAACCAAAGTTATGTTTACTTGGCAACAGCTGAGATGTTGCTGCCAGCTGCATGTTTGAGAGTTAACAGTTAAAAATGTTTGTTACGTAAAGGGCATGAGATGTTCCTATGTCAATAAAAGAAACTAAATGATCATTTGAACACTTCTTAATTTTCCACACGCATGTTCAAACAGTGAAATAAACACTGAAAAACTAGTGGTAATTCCAAAAAACATATCCGAAAATAGGTTTATTATGCAATTTTGAGCAAAACATGTAAAATCTCATATTGTGACTGATTTTAACAACAAAATAAAAAATTTAAAACTCAAATTGTTAATCCTGCCTGTTTTAGGCAGCATTAAGTCCTGGTGGGTTTGAGCCTGGTGGAACTTGATTCAAGCATATTTAGGGAGTACAACGTTGTCTTTGATTTTGCCACAAACTGCCAGTAAGTAAAAACCTAGCAATCATGTAAAACATGCTAGACAGTGCATAGCAAGCTGCTAAAAAACTCCCAGAACACCAATTGTAAAGCAGCATTCTGAAACGCACAAAGTTTCTAGGTGTGGGAACAACCAACAATTTACATTAGGCAAAAGAAGGAATTTTAACATACAATGAATTGCATTTTTTGATTGATTTAGCCTATGTGATTATTAGTTAGTGTGATGTTAGACATGCCTACAGTTCTAGATCTTGTGTGCACAATCAGCATTTACTGGAATATAAATGAGCCCACATCACCTGCGGCTCTGGGCGAGCAGGCACACACCCTGGCACACTGTGTGTAGCTAACAACTGTTTATCAAACAGATGATTACGTGACCCAAAACTGGTATGGGTCAAGAGCTGGCTGATGCTCATCAACCTTGGCACGGACTTCAAAGCCACAGAGTGTTTATTTATTTTCAGTCTCCAGGGACTGAAAAACTATACAAGAACCAAACCTTGAGAGAATACAAAAGATTTTCCAGATGTGATTAGTTCTAATGTTTAAAGAGTTCTGTGACCCTTGCCATTGCCTAGTGCCACCCTGGGTGGTTTAGGAGCTCCGTATCACTGTATTTTCATTACAAGAAACTAGTGTTAGTTGTTGTTGTTATCCAGATTGGTGGACTTTATCTAAATTTCCCTGGTACGCTGTCACCTTGCAGTCAAGTTTTATAGACCACAACCCAGAACTGAAGAGAAGGGGAGCTCCATATAGGTAAAACCACATTGCAATAGGAGCAGTGGCTGGCATCTCTAGGAATCCTGAACGTCACTGAGATTTCAGAAACAGCTCATTCTGGCACAAGGACTGAAGGTCATGTGGAAGTATTTATTTGAGGCTCGGGACCCTCTTGGGGAAAGCTCTGCAGAATTCTTGGTCCTGAGAATTCGCTGGTCTTTCTCTTACCACAAAAGAGATCTAGCATGAATATGTTTTGTCTAAAGGATTAAAAACACAATGTGCAAAGCAAACAAAAAAAACTAACTTATTTTGCGCACTTGCTTGCAGCATAAATGATACTGCTGATAATAATTTTAGTTCAGACATTATTTATGTTTAAACAGCTTTGTCTCCAGACTTTAAGCAACCATTAGGTAAAGCATGTGAGAAAGTGCAGTACAGATGAAAGGAGCCTTTACAACACCAACAATGAGTCATTTTAACTTGCAACACTGGCAATGAAAGTTGACCAAGGCTTGAAATAAAGTGCAGCCATATTAAGGATGACTGAATAAGATGCATGTCTTATTAGAAATTGTAAAATTACCTATTGTAGAAATGTAAAAAATATACATACAAATTACCTATTTTTAAGTTTTCTTTAAAAAACTTCAATGGTGTTTGCCTATACAAGTTACAGACAATATGTTAGGCTTTGGTGGGTGGTGGTTGCTAAGGTGTTCTGGGTGGTTGCCAGGTGCATGTTTAATGGCTAAGTCAAAAGAGGCCCCCTCCAGGTCTATGATAATTCAGTCACGACATATGATTTCCTTTTTTATTTGTTTGTTGTTTGCCTGGTTTAGTATTCGCCTGGTGAAAATCAAGAGCCCTCAACAGAATATATTATGCACAAACAGTAAGGGACATGTTATGTACTAAAGTTAAAAAAAATGTTAAAGGTTTAAAATAGCAATAGGATAGTAAAACGTGCATTAGCCAGCAAAAATAATCTCTAAACACTAAAATTAAAGCTGACAACTATATGCCTTAACTTTACATCAATAGTATATAATAAGCCCACACCACTAGGCTCACCTTTCATCGTGAATTACCCCAATGCCATCACATACACACACACAAATAAAATATGATGTTTAGGTACATTAAGCTGTAAACAAAAGATTATTCCTAACTAAATATGAATCTATGATGTGGGTGAATTGGCTGGGTGAATTACACAGATTTCTTAAGAGATGGTGGTGTTTGTACATTGCAAATTGGAAGTGATATTAATGTAATGTTACTTTTCATTGCTACTTAATAGTTATTTTTAAAACAACAACGTAAAAATACAAAAGATTATGGTGTTATGCGATGTGTTTGCTCCTTACAGAAGCAGCCTACATCAAACAGATTTATATATGTAGCTTCCTCGACACCCCCAGACGATGACAAAAACGACAAGGTGACGCCATAAAACGTTAAAATTAGATTATAAACATACAATTCTATGTCGTTTAACGTTAATCTGAGATTAAAATCACGAATCCTCTTTGTGTTTATGCTAAAACCTACAACGTTGAATTGAACCTGCTCCCTCTGGATATTTGCCTCGACACAGCCTACAAAACAGCATGTCAAACACATTGACAACAAAGATAGCAATTTATCCCAAACATACTTTACACCTCCAGTACGTCTATTAAAACAATCGAAAACTACACTAACAACACAGCAAAACCATGTTTTCTGACAGAAAGCCGGTCTGGGCAACACCCTCATCACACACGGTTTTCTTGCTTTACATCAAGCATGCTGTTATCAGTTTTAAACATCTAACACGTGTATATTATAATAGTAAAAGACTGCGCGTTCATTCCACTTACCGAAAGGTTCCCAAAAATAATCTACAATGTCTCAGTGACTGTAGCCTTGCCATGCGATCGTAGTGAAGTTCGATTCGCGAACGAATCGTTCGTTTAGACGGGTTCTTCTCAGGCGATTCACTGTTCGATTCGCTCAGGTCAACTCGACTCATCTCATCAAAACTGTAATGGCGATGAGTCACGTGGTCAATCGAACGTCACAATTTTAAAACCATAATGAACAAATGGGTTAATATCTTAAACTGAATACCGAAACAAATTCTAAGAATTTCCCTACTATTAAGTATATTAAACTGGCTCGTTAATATGAACAGTTCAAATGAATCGATTCAGTAAAACGAATAAAACTCCCTAGCAAGTTCTCTGTGATTTGGTCCTCCCACTATCTCACTTGCGTCACATACCGCCACTTGACGCTAGAACCGCTAGAAAGGGCCGGGTTAAAACTAGAAGTGGGATTTCATATATTTGTTCTATTAACCCATATTTTTGGCAGATACTAACGATTATCAAACGTAATGTGCATTAGTTTGCCAGATGTTGTAAATCTCAGACACAGATTGATTTTGATAGCAGTCTTATTTAAAATAACTTGTTAAAATAAAATTAAATAACGTGTTATATTTAATATTTATTTATATATATATATTATATTTAAATATATTTAATAATTCCGTGCTTTGAAGGTGTCTGTAAAGTGCATACATACATAACTTAAAATGTCAAAATGTCAAAAAAACAGCTAGCAAATTTAGCTAGAAGAACCTTCTGCTATGTTTTGTGATAACCTTAAATTTTAAATGTGTCAATTTAAAGTTAGTTACGATTTAAAGTAGTTACGATTCAGTTAAATTGACTCATTATCACTTACTAAGTATTTTATTTGCAGTTGAGCTCTGCGTGATTTTCTGCCTAATGACTATAACCATTGGAATGTTTGGAATTCACAGTTTTGATCCAGTTGAACCAAACTCGCCCATTCTTTGTCTTAATCACAGATTATCTTTCAGCCGCTATGCTCTACGACGTTATTTTTCCCTGCGAAAACGTTTAGAAAACGTCATTATAACACCCAGCCTACTATCTGACAATAAAGCACATCTCCAAAACAAATTGGAAAAACTGTCTTCTATTTATCTGTTATTGGATAGAGACTTCTATTATTACTTTTAGTAATCATAATAATACTTTTAATAATAGTAATAATACTTTTAGTACTGTTATTACTTTTTTCTATTAGTACTTCTTACAATACTACAGTATCATTCTGACCCAGAAGTTTGAGATCATTAGTGAAAATGTTTCTTACATTATTTATTTATTTGCTTAATTTACATTTTACTATTGTATTACTATATACACATTGATATCTATGTATCTAATTATTTGTTTGTTTGTTAGCAGTGTTGTTGTGCGTTTATTTTTTAATCCTGAAACCTAATCTTGTGTTTCAGGGCTGTAGGTGTAAGTAAACAAACTTAATCGCACGTCCATAGAAAACAGGACCGTGGTAAAAACATGCCCGCCCACATATTCACACCTCCATCGATTATGTAAAAAAGACAATAATGAGGAATGCACACCATTATCTACCATCAATGATGTGCTATATAAATATTCCAAAGAAACTACAGGACAGACACTCATCGCTCAGAGCTCACTTCAGGAGATCCTCAGAGATGCAGAGACAGCACTCCGACATTGTCGTCCGAAGAAAATACCAGAGATACCCCAAACACAAAATTACTTACCTGGGTCTGATCGCGTATGTCATTCAAAAGGCGCCTGAGAAAAGACTGACGTTTTGCGAGGTAAGTTCAAATGAATTAACTGAGAAAAGTAGCTGACTGTACAATCTTGCACGAGCGTTATAAAATAGCTTATAAACACACCTGTGAGCGCAAACTTACTGAGTTGCTTGAAAAAAGTAAAGAGTACTATGTACTAAAAAGTGATTTTATTATTAGGCCTACCAGATGGTAATTTATTGGTTTAGTGCGAAATCGGACACGATGAGATATCTTTGTTTATTTTGTAACTAATAAATGTTTTCTTTCGCCAGTTAATGAACGCTATTGGAACGTTTGTGGATGGTGACAGAAAAGGACTTGAAAATAATATCAGAGTCTGTTTATCATTAAACGACTGTTTTGTGAAGGTGCGTCCCCAAGTTCTTTATTATTTATTATTGCTGTTGTTGTTTTGTTTTACTAATGTTTTTATTTCCAATTTACAGGAGCCCATAAATCCAGAGTGTCCAAATGCAAAACGCAATTTCTGGAAAGTGGATGATAGTAAAATTACCCCAAAGATGCTTCGTCGACACTTCAGTGGCATGCGTGATATCTTCCCTGGTTTTAATGGAAACCCAGAAACTTCCCCTGCGAAGAGTGCAACTGCTGAAAAGGTCAACTGCGCTGAGACAGAAAAGAAGTTCAGCAGTTCTTTTTCCATAGAGTCGATTTTGCAAAGGGAAAGCAGCGCCCCCACGAGTCGTGACCCGAACAACTTCACAAACATTTATGCTGGTCCAACAAGCACATACAATGGTTTGCCATGCAAGAGGAAGACATGGGGCTACTACAATCAGATAGACTGTGCCAGTTTCAGGAGGCCTTATTCACCCTTTTCTTTTCCATCTTACACATTGGACCAAATGAATGATGAATGCAGTTCTACCAACCCCCCCTCCAAGAGGTTTTGCTCTGTTTCTGAACTGTCCTATTACTATACAGCACCTGAAAGCATTAGGCAGTTCACTTCAAATTCTGTGACCTGGGCATACATATAGAACTGCACTTAACTATCTACTGATAAGACACTTAACACTGACTGGACATTTTACACTTGTCATATTGATGTATTGTGCATGGTTGAAAATGTTAAACAGTTTCATTTGCCAAATTAAATGATATGGTGTGTTTTCTAAACAGTTTATGAGCATGTTTTGGGAAATAACTGATAATTTGATAACTGATAATTTCCTAAATTGCTGTAATCAAATTACTGTGCCAAGTATTGGCATGGAACAAGTATTCTATCAACCATTCAGATCATATTGTGAAATATGAATTGTAATTAATTTAGTTGTTTAAAATGGTAAAAAAATATTTCAATATCCATATTTTACTCACTTTTTTACTTAATTGAGCAGCCACGAAGAAAGAGTTGATTTAAATGAAATTTATTGACCTCCAGCTTCCAGTAGTGAACATGCATGCAAATACAGGCTTCAGTCAAAATGATTTTTTTAAAGTTTCCCATTCTTTTCTTACAAAACTGCATGCACCTTAAATAATCAGTTATGCAGCGTACAAACAACAAAAATACCAGTTTTACATTATCAAATACTGCACATAGAAAACATTTACAAAGCACAAGTATAAAATTACAGCTTCCTCATACAGCTCTTTACTCATCTATCACTGCTAAACAGCAGCACACTGACAAATACTTATGCAAAAGATTTCTGAGGCTGATATTTATAACCAAATGCCTCTGATAAATGCAACTACTCATGTCTTTTCCAAGACTTTAGATAGTGTTAGACTTTAGAGATTAAACCAGTAAAGATTTATGCAATGGTTTAGGTTATTTGGGCATTATTATTTTCAAATGAGCTACTTTTGCAATGTTTAAAACCTCTCTGCAATGGTGAACAAGTCACAAAACTGTCTTGTGCTGTTAATAATGTCATAAATAATGTGAATGACCCATTAATGGAGACAAAGAAGACATATCAGCCATTAACAGCTTTGCTACATAAAGTCAGACTGCAAATGACCATCCTTACATTTGTAAAATAAATACATTGTAAATGACTGCTAGTCTTGTTAATCCAACCACAGCCAGATGTTTTTGCCCAAGTGTGCAATAAATTCATACAGGTTCTGAGGTTATCTGTAATCATACAATTTAAATAAACAGAAATATGTATCTCTTTAAATTAACATTGTAAAGATTATGGTATCTTATATGGCTCTTTGAGAACACGAAGAACAGAAACACATGCTACTAAGAAGCAGGCTACTTGTTCTCACAATGCTGACATTCTCCATCATTTTACTTCAAACTTACAAAGTTCAATTCAGTAGATGGTATTTACTAAAAACAGATATGCATTGAGTGTAATGTTTGAAAAGTATTTAACTTTACCAATCAGCAAAATCAAGGTTTACTGTTCAGATCAAATTGAAGGGAAAATTAGCTCAATTACATACAAGGATTATTGTTTTTTTCTCCATTTAAGCTGTAAAACATTAAGTTATATAAATGTACAGTCAGGTGTTGTTCTGCTAATTTAGAATATTAAATGGCATTAGAGAATGGCCAAATAAATGGCATTAAATAAATGGCATTAAAGAATTTGAATCAGATTTAAGATGACAAAAGAAATAATCTAAATTGACAATATACATTCAAGTATGTGATTTTTTGTAATATTACTAATGTAACTTTTGATATTTAAGCAAAACACTCAGTGCTTTTAATAATAAGTCTATGCATTTAAACAATATCTCACAAGTAAGGCAATTAGAAGCCCTATAATGTAAAGAATTCCATAGCAGAATTCAGTCTCATTAACTGTTCACCAATAGGGCGCTCTCTGAAATCATTTATGTTTACAAAAATAAATTGAAGCTGAACATAGCTCAAACAACCCTTTATATGCTCCCAAATGTGACTAAACAGACTTTACATCACAAGGGTTTGAAAAGGTCCTAATAAATGTAAAGGGAGATTACATTCTTATTAGAAACTAAAGCAATCTCTCCACATTTAGATAAATTATATAAATTTTTATATCATTTATATATCCTACAATACCCGACAAAGCAAAAATCCATAAAGATTCACACATAAAATCATTTAAAAAAATCATAAAATCATATATATCTTTTCTCAGCTTTACAATCTACTAACCATTTCTCACTGCAAATGATAAAAAATGTGCATTATGTCCAAATACACTACATACAACTTTACTTGTTTTGATTGTCCACCAATGCAAACATGCTGTGCACTATTAAACATCTGTGTTTGATGTATTAAGATCATTCCCCAGTCACGCTGGAGTCACCTCTTGCACTCACACATAAACTGCACATGCCACAGAACTGCCCAGACAAAAATTAAATCAAGGCATGTATTGACTAAAAAGCATAAGGTGATCTAGCATATTAAAGCATTTAAACTAACCAGATGGCCAGTGACTTCTCTGGTATTTACAACATCAAACTCAAAAAGCCAACACTGGCCAAACAAAAAATTATATTTACAGATTATCAATATACCACAGAAGCATTTGACCATCAAGGACCAACACCATATCTGATCTTCAAATATGAAAACACATCCAAACTGTGTATATATACACACACACACACACACACACACACACATACACACTCATTTGTCTATTATGTCTGAAAAATATAAAGCAGCTGGCTGCAGTTCAGACTCATGCATTCAGATTCTTTTCAATTTGCAAAAATGCAAGACCAATGCAATTTAGTAAATATTTCATTGTACAGTAAAGGGACATATACAATTATTCTCAAGTTCCCACTATTCCCAAGTACATAAAATCACATATAAAAAAATCTATATCTACTAATAGTCTTTTCACAGAGTTTATCAAGGACAAACATTCAGCAGCAAATGTAATTTTGTTTTCAGTACAATAATAATTCTTTTTAATAATCATTATTTAGACTTAGAAGCCATTTTTTGTTCTAAATTTAGCCTACAAACATTTGTCTATTGTGGGTGCATCACAAAAGTTTAACTTAATCAAAATTTGCAAATACAAGAAAAAGAAACAAGAATTCAATGTGACAGTTCACGAGTTCTAACTTTTGCTTTCCTTTATAGGTTTAAAGATAAAGCCTCTTGACTTTAACAATAAAAGGGTTGATGGCAAATATTCTATTAAATATATAAAGTGAGTAAGGGCCAGCTTGGTTTAAATTGTTTCCTGTAGTATGTAATAGTTTTTTACTTAAATATAATATTTTTGCAGTTTCAGATAAAAATTAGAAAGTGCTTGTTTGGTCCAACATAGACATTTGGCCTTGCAGAAACCTATAGAAGTAAATGCATTTATTGTGCATGGAATCCTCCCATTTGTATTTTGACAGTGATTGCTGCAACCATGTCAAAGTAAGATATTATATAATTGTTTTTAAATAAATATTCCTGGTAAAGCAACACTCACATTTTGATTAAAAAGACAACCAAAGAATATAAGAAAAAATACAAATCCCTATACAAGAAGTCCATGAAGATTGATCAGTCATTGTAATGTAAAGTTAAAGTATGTACACATCAATGCAGTAAAAAAATGTAAAGTCTTTGTAGCCTAGAGATATTGAATGAAAAAAATGAAATGAAATTTTGAAAGTGTTGAATTTGATATTAATAATAAAGTATTAACAGTAAGGGGAACTGTTCAAATATTCTCTGCTGTACATCTTGAATCTCAATCAGGATAGTGGTGAGACTGAATTAAAAAAAACAGCTGTGCGACAGCTCAAAAACACCTCAACTGTTGATATGAACAAAACCAGTGGTTTTGGTAAACCAGTTAATGCTTTGCTGATGGTCTCATATTACCATTACCCTATAAATTCAGTAAACGTAGCTCTTTATGATTATCAAATCATCATATCATATTTATGACTATCAAACTGACACCTGACAGAGAATTAAACATCCATAGAGTGTGCACACTTCTGATGGGGGACAATTCATCATAAGAGAGAGCTACCAGATTGATTGACAAAGATATCTTTGACCATGAATAAACAACAAAGGGTTCATAGGGTATGAAATATTTAAGATTCTCTTTCTGCATTTTCAGAAAAACTGTGGAAACAAATCCAGTATCTTCATCTGACAAAAGTGTTATAAAACCTCTTGTTTTTTTACACCCAGAAGTGCTGCTTTCCTTCTTATCCTTAACATTATCACACCGTCCTGAGCAAGTCTCTGTAATATCAAAGATTGAGCCTTCTAGAAAACCAACCAACTTCAGAGGAAGCTAAAGAAGACTAGTGATTGGACAGGAATAGTCACAATGGCAAAAAGCTTGACAACAAAAATGTCCAGATTCATACAGAATGTGATTTGTTCTGGACTTTAAGGTCCTCTTGGGAGAGCAATTTTATGTCAGTCCTCATATTGTTGCTTGTGTTGATGTTTTTGTTCAGCGGTGACCTCCTGAGTACAACAGGAAATGGGAAAAACCTTTAACAAACAGTTGAATCCATATGCTGGTAGAAAGAAACCCAAACTACTTAACGTCCAGTGCGGCTCCATTTTCCAAGTATAAAGAGATGCCGTTCAGTACCGGTTCAGGGCTACATTTCCCAGAATGCTTTGCTTCCCCACATGCTACAGGACAAGGATTCCAGTGGAATTCCAGTGGTTTTCCAGTGGATGCCCTTCTACTTTTTCATTCTATGTGTATCCCACAATGCAGCTGGAAATGAGGGTTGCTGGTATAACTGGACAGTTGGTTCTCTTATACATCAGAAGGGTTCGATTGCCACTGACTGTGTCTGAGGCTCAGTGCAGATCGTATTTTTCAGACAAAAAGTGGAACATTAGCAAAATAAATTACCTACTGTCTATAATTCTACATTTTTAAAGGCAAGCTTAAAATAGCACTTTACATATTTTGTTCAACAAGGGTTGTGAATAAACGTGCAGAATGCAGTCGATAAATACATGAACACAAATACCAATCTATATACTCTCGGAATATAATGTGCTCGGAAAAAGATAAAAGAATACGCTACTTTATGCAACAGTAGTTGTGTGCATTTCTAAGAACCTGACCTGTGGAGTTGAGCCCTGCCCTTTAAAATTAAATTTTGTATGTAGTGTTTTACTTTTCTAACATGTCATTGTTGTTGTTTTTTTGCATCTCATCTCAAGTCATTGACTCTGCTACATATCCATACTCTATATGACACTACAGATAGAATTGCTTTGGTATTTAAAAAATAAAACTTTTATCAAGTTTGGCATAGAGAACTGAATGACCCCCGGGATCCGCATTCTACAGGAGTCTAGGAAAGCCCATAGTGTGTTCTGTGACACGGCTACAGAAGTCAACACAAATGCTACAATGCCCCTGTTTTTCATGTTGTGAATGCAGATAATGAATCTACATGTTAGCATGTTTTACAACTAGCTGTGACAATTTCTGGACTTCCTTACAATGATTTACTGGTTACACGCACATCCATCCAAATATGTTTGAACTATTGTGTGTGTTATGCCTGACTGTTTCCCACTCAGAGATATCTCTGTAATATATCAATAAGAGGAGCTTTCCAGCTCCGGGTTACGAGTTGGGTATATCTATCAGAGTGTGTGTACATGCTTTTTGGGGTAGGTGGTGGGGTATATTGAACAAAGTGACACACATAGAGATAGAGAACACTGGCATATTTAAGCGTAGTGGATGGCTGGGCCTCTCGGCTCCGTCTAGGTGCAGGAGGGGCTGGTGGCACTCTCGAGCGAGGACTGCGAGAGGCGGCGTGTCAGGGGGCCGATGCTGGGGTCTGCCAGAGAGGAGGTGGGGAAGAGCTTGTACCAGCCGCCCACCACTGATGACAGATCTAGGTCATCCAGAAGGATCTGCGCCATTCCCATGAAACACTTGCTGTCCATGCGACCGTAGTCGCCCCACACAATAACCTAGTGGATCGAAAATGTGATGAATAAGCTATCAGCATGTAGATACATTTTACTTCACATTAAAGGTTCTACTGACTAAAATAACAGCTGACATCAACAGCATTTGTTGTGTTTTGGATGAATTCACAGCAAGCAATGATAGCAGTTATCACAAATAAGTTAAAAATGTTAAAAAAAATGTTATGTTAAAAAAATGTTAGCATATAGTCTTTGCTGGGTAAACAGGTGAAAAACAAAGTCAGATTGACCTACACAACACTTTGTAGCCAATCAGCAACAGGGGGCGTGTGCGGCAGCTGTTAGTCTTTACCAGTGTTGCATAGTGTATTTGTTATTAATTTGGAGGGCAGAGCATACAAGGGAGGGGTGTGTTCGCTTGGGTTCATCAATTTTAAATTCCAACAGTGTTTCTTAGAAATCGCTTACTGCACCTTTAATACAGTTTTTTAACGTTAGAGCAGTTAATAGTCTGTTTGTGTAGAGCAGATGTTTTTTTTGTAATACCTGTAGCACTTTCCCCTGAGGACTCTCGTCAAACATCAGTGACTGCTGGAACGTGGGATCTAGGGTTTTCTTGACCACTTTGGTTTTTTTCTTAGCGAGGCACATTCCATTCTCCAGGACATAAACCTTCACATATGTTGCTGAAGGAAAGATCAGATTATGAAATATTATTCTGTGGCCTGAGTTAATAGGATCAGATAATACTATACCCCAAGATAAAATGAAACCACCATATAACGTTTAATCATTTAGGTTACCTGGAATGTTCTTTGACCCTGGTTTAGGGGTCAGCCCTCGAGCCTGTGTGATCTCAACTTCTAACTGACCTCCTCTATCCATGACGCCAACATAAACATCACCTGCACAGGAAAACCATCACATTTGTGACAAAAGCCTGCTCTGTCTGCTCAGACCGCCTGCAATTGTATCAGCCAACAGCAGAGGGAGACAATTAACAAGTGTCTTGCCTTATATTAGATTATAAGAGAGTAAATTAGATATGGTATGATATTAGGTATGATTATACTCAAAAAGTCACTATCTTCAGTCGGCTTAGAATGTGCTTCTGAAAAGATTGATGTGAAACAAATATACGTAAAAAGATTATTAACCTCAGTCCCACAAAGTACTGTTTGTAAACTGATTCCAGCTATTACTAATAATGTTTATGCACTATGTGTACTGTGCATAGTATGTTATAGTATAGTAATAAGTATAGTGTGCATAGAATAGTAATTTTCTGTAAGCATTTGACCTAATTAGTTATATTTTAAACTCATTAATTGATCAGCTTGTTAATCGTTAGGATGTTTAAAAACAAAATTAAAATACAATTAGGTATTTTCAAGATGGACTGGACACCTAAATTTAGTATGTATGCCATTAGGTTCCACAACAATAATGTAGAATACTACTGTGTGAAATGTTTATTATTGCATAATGCATGCTGTTTTAAACTAGTTTTCAATATTCAGTTTATTCAGCAGTATTCAAGTACTCAAGCATTCTAGTTTTCAAACCCAAACACAGCAAGAATCTTACCCATTGGAGGTGTGGCTAATGTCTGCCGTCCTACTATCTGGGCAGGGCCAAGGCCATCTAGGAAATCACTAAACTGGCTTTCAGGGCCCAGACGAGTGGTAGGGAAGATGAATCTAAAATACAGCAGTTAAAAATGTCAATATAACTAGCTAATGTGTCTGATTACCAGAATATTGTGTGATCAAATTCATCAAAATGTGCAAGTTTATCCCCAGAAAACTTCATCACTTAAAATAAAAATACTTCATAGTACAGACAGACAGGTGAATCTCATAAAACCAGTACAAAATTTTGTTTAGGTCACATTTAACCCCAATATCAAAAGAAAGAAAGATTTTATTTTGCTTATACAAAATGAGGTCTCTAGGACTATTTAAAAATTGTCATTACTGCAATGGAAAAGAAAAAATATTAATATATGAATATAAGTCAAATGTTTATGCCAGAGGTCTCCAACAGGGGCCACAGGGTTTGTGAACCTCTAGGAACATGGACTGGAGACCCCAGCTGTATGGCTATGGTGACATGTGAAACCATTGAATGTTTTTATGATAAGGCCCTTATCCTCACACTCACGTTCCATCAGAGCTGTTACTGTTGGTGCTGCCATCCGTTGAGTCTTTACTGCCCTGACGTGTGACACGGTTCCTCATCTCCACAGCGATACCCGTCTCTGTGCTCCGCCTAATGGTGCTGCGCAGCTTTTTCGTTCCTCCATCTGTACACAAACACAAACTCTTAAATATTATGCACTGTAAAAGTATATTGCATAAACTGTTTAAGTGTTTATAAAAAAGACAGCTGAGCTTATATAGTCAGGTCATCTTTCATACCAAGAACCATTAGCTTAGTAGTAATGTAAACTCATCTGTACACATGCTCAGCATGACTACCAGCTGTTTACAGCTGCTGCATTTAGCTGGATAACTTTCCAGCCAAACAATCAATCAACCTAGACATAGCAAACTAGTGTAATGATATATCTGACACTTCTGCTTTTATCCTTAAGCAACAAATATTGGAACCAGATCAGGCCATATGAAAATGATGGATAAAAGTGGAACATGAGTTCCACGATGAGTTAATGAAAAAAAAAAACAGCAGGTGATAATAAACAATGTTGAATTTAACTTTAAAATTTAAGCCCCCCATTCTTAATATGCTCAGAGGCTTCTGTGCGTCAGCCACCCAGGAGTTATAATGTGCTACATCCATTAACATGTATGTACTATGGTAGTCTGCTGTTGTTGAGCTCCAAGCAGATTGGTTGACTAAAACGTAACTCATAGGACCTGTGAGAACAGGTTATCAGTCCTGTATATACAATATATAATATAAAATATACAACTTTGTGTTATGACTGCAAAATAGTTATTACAGTAAAATAGGAACTTTTTTATTTACAATTTCCATACACATTTCTGCTCATTGTTGATGTTTTCTGTTAAAACACAATGTTTACAGAGATTGTTGCATGTTTGTTCAGATCTTTACTGTGATGTCATCTATTTTAAATATGTCCAGTGCAAAAGCAACCAGGGGTCTAAAAGTACTCAAAAATATACTTATGTAAAAATAAAGATACTGAATGAATTTTCAACTCAATTAAAAGTATCTAGTATCTAAAAAATATACTTTATAATTCATCTAATTCAATTGCTTTATTCAGGACTGGTTCTAGACATTTGTAGAGAAAATTTTATATGCACTTTGTATGCGTTTCAGATGGTCTCTATCTGTCTAGTTCTTGGCCAGAATAAGCTGCAATATGGACCAGATATTATGCCACAGGTCAATGGTCTGGCTACACTGCAATGTTTTTCTATTCAATGTGACTTTGACTCTGTCAGATGTCCAAGAGTTGGTAGTGATGGCAGGCAACTCACAAATCTGGATGATACACAAGACAAGAGTAACAAATGAGGGCCAAGCTGCTGACCTCACCAAATAAAGCGAGAGAAATAATATATAAAGAGACAAAGAGAGAGAAACAGATTGCAACTAACACTAATAAACTTGGCGCTGTGCACTGTGGGTGTATCAGTCAGAAGATGACATCCCAAAGGTAATGTAAGGTGCTCTGTGACAGAAAGTGATGACTTTATAATTGCCTCCTGGATCTGAAAGGAGAAGGAGATAAAAGGCCTGAGATGAGGGACTAATGCTATGATGTATGCACCCTACAATACTGTCTTGGCTAAACATAAAGACTTTTCTTGATCAGATTTGGTCAGATTTCTGCTTGCCCTGGTGACATTTTTAGTGGCCTGAAGAAAAATACTCATACATGTATCATTAAAAATAAAAACAAATTCAAGTTCAGACTCAAGTAAACAAGAGCAAAAATAATATAATTCAAGCTTACTCAAAAGCAAGAAAGAAAGACAAAAAATAAATATTTCTGGTTTGACGCCAGAGACCTCAGCAGCACCCAGATAATCATATTTGATCAGGTTAAAGCTGATCCTAGGGCAGCATTTTCACTTTGACAAGATATATTTGTAAATGATAATGTACAATCAACTGGTCATTATCACGAAATAAACCCTGACCAGGTGATAAGAATCTATTTTCTGTTTTGTACCATCCTAAAAGAGTTTATTTTGTGATAATGACTGTACATTATCCTGATAATTACATGACCACTTCACAAAATTAATAAAAATTGAAAATGTAATATTAATTTCGTTTTTTTAAACAAATGATAAGCATAGCTATACGAGAGACCTTAAAAATTAGCCTGCCTGGGACAACATTCAATTCTACAATGTAGTGGTAATTGTATAAACATTTCACTGTAGAATGCCATGAGTGAACAATCAAAATTAAGTATTCCAGTAATCTTGTAATAAATACTTCAGTTTAGAATTACAGTCTGAGAATTTGAAACAAGAACATCTATCACAGGTTACAAAGTGAACCCTAAATTATAACCATATGTAAACTATGCATAATTACAAATAAAATGAATTAAACACTGCATTGCCAATAGGGAGCAACAGATGAATGTTACAGACTCTGTGGCATTTCTGCAGAGAATTATGCGCACACTGACTGCAGAACTGCGATGCATGCACCCGCAGCAAACTCGTGCTTACTGTCATAGAGCTCACAGTCTTTAATATAAAATAACTCTCCAGTGAGTGCGAGGCAGAGAACAGTGTTCTAAAAATACAGACAGAACACGCACAGTGTGGGCTACAGGAACGCAGCGAATAAGACCTGAAATGCACACCATTCACCCAACTGTTCAATTAAACATGAACTGCGTGTGTTGACAGACACACATCCAATAATCAAACACCCCAAACTCTACAGCAAGAAAATGTTTCCAAAACACAATATGTGACATTTCAGAACAGATACCTCATGGAAAGGAATCAGTACATGTTGTTCCATGAAATAAAGGTTTATTTATCATGAAGATGAAGAGATGGCTGGCTGAGAGGTTGTGACAGTCAGTTGACTGTGTGCTGGGAGTCTTTAATGCTACTGTAGCACATGAAGCCACGGGGGAGAGTATATATGTGACAGTGTCACATCTTTATTTGCTGTGGTCATAAACTCACAGCCATTTATTCCAAAGGAACAGGAAGTATGTGTTTCTTCTCTCCAAAGATGAGAAGATTTTTATTATTTCTATAGATATATATAGATATATAGATATTTCCTCCTAACAGTTAAATATTCAACCAGTTCAGGCTGGTTTGCTGGACTTGGCGGCCTTTCAGCTTGATCAGGCTATTCTGGTTTGGAGACTAGCTAGCTAAAACAGCACAACACCAGTCTGGCCAGGCAGTGCCCCAAATTAAGGCAAGCTATCACAGTGCTCATGTGTTGATAACCTATGTTAGTATAAGCTATAATAAAAGTAAGGCTTGCCTTTAGAAACCACTGCTAATTAATAAAGCAACACCTCCCTACAGAGATCTTCCCTGATTTATTATGCTACTCAGATCAAATCCTCAGGTTTACCCTGTATGTATCCTGTCACATTCAATACATTTTTATTCCTCCAAGACAATTTAAAAGAAAATGACAAAGCTGATACTTAAAACATAGCTGGGGATTACCATTGAGTCCCCTGAGCTATGAAAATAAAATGCAAATTCTAAGCCAATTGTGTGACACTAGACAAAGCTTTTTGGAAAAGTTCAGGAATGGGCCATGAACAGATATGCACACATTTTACTTTCATTATATTAATGACGACATCTAATAAATATCTAATTTGATATTTGCTAAACATTATCCCTCAACCTCACACTAACACCTTAATATCACTAGATTTTGGGGAAACCGAATTTGGTCACCCATCTAATTTTAGGTTGTACAAACATTTCCCTAACACTTTAACGAAAATGTAAAAAATGTTGAGAGTTCTAGGAATATTCGAAATGTCCAGTGTTTTGCGGATGTTATGCTGATATTTCTTAGCCATTGTTCCCTTGCAGATATTTCTCAGCCATTGTTCCCTTGCATCAAAAGCAACATATGGTCAGGATTGAAAGGTTTCTTCAAGATACTTATGAAACATTTTTATCCTTCTATATATGGCTCTGACTCTCTCTACATTTCCTCACAGTTCTTGTCATATCACAACTCTTCCTTGTATCTGAATAACTCCTCACCCACAAGCCTTTCATTGCTGATCCACAGTAAATACCAAAACAGTGGGAAAGACTGTCCTTTGGGACACTTTGATGAAATATTAAAGGGTCCATCTCAGACAGAGAGAGAGAGAAAGAGAGAGAGAGATGGGTTGGTTAGTACAGGTTACGGGCAAAAGGTGTTAAAAACATTCATCATTTCCATGTGAGTCCTTTGCAACTGCTGTGGTCCTCACAAGCCAGCTAAATACCGATCCACCTGTTACCTGAGTTAAAATAAAGGCCATACGAGAAGAGACGCACAAACAAGCCTTTTTCACCACAAAACTTGTTTTCACCTGCAGCTATGGTGGACACTGTGTCGTCATGTGAGCAACTAGCCGCGTCTCTAAAAAGGAAAAAGCCCTGTGTGAGGGAGACGCATCTTTCTGTCTCGTCTCTGTGGCAACAGTCTGCTCTCCCCAGACAGATATCATGGGGTACAGACATTTTAGATTACCTAGAGCTAAAAATACTACAGGACACAACTAATCAATGTCTGATATTTCAAGAAGATCTGCGCGTGGGTGGTCTGCGATGGTGTTGATGCAATAGAGAATCACATTAGGGGGCTTGCACAAAATAAATGGTTTATTCAAAGGCTAAATATGAAACAAATATCAGAAACAAAGGAAATACATAGTACTGTTCGAACACCTCAGCCGATGAGAACTTTTAACAAAATGTTTTATAAGGAAATTAAGTGCTTAATTAATAAAATATTGTAAATGACAATCAAATCAGCAATGATTGTTACAATTAATACTGCAATCCGTAATTCTTTTAGTGCTTTATTAAAAGCTGTCATACTGAAGAAAATTGAAGCTGTCATTCAATTTTCAAAAATTGAAAATGAGCATACAATTCAAACAAGCAATTAAATAAGGTCATGTGACACAAATATAACAATATAGCAAACTACTGTTTGGAATGTCTACATTGCATATTGTGTATTTTGCATACCACATAAATAGCACACAGCATGCAATGTATACTGCAAGTATACCAGTACAGGCACAGCTGTGTTTATATGCTCATGTTATGATGCTATAGGTGGATGTGTTGGCCCTTCAGTCGAGGATGGAATATATACGTGTCTCCATTGGCTTTGTGCCTCATCAGTTGTCTTCACGCCTGCCTGAGAGAATCATTAGACATCTCATCTCAGCAGGAGACAACCGTAACACATTACATACTGTCCCCACATCTCCATGATGATGAGTATTACTGATGAGAAAGAGTGACTGATAAGTGGATGGCAGTGAGGGACGGAGAGAGAGAAAGAGATAAAGAAAGAGAGGGAGAGATGGGGTGCAGTGATAGGGCGGGGTTTCTATTTTTAAATCTGTAGTCAGGAATATCTCTGTTGAGAGGAGACAGAGGAGCTGTGAGGAAGCACTGTGGCACAGCAGACAACAATAACCTTCCTCTGCCTCCTCAGAACTCCCACAACTTAATGACACACTGGCAAATTCACATAATCTGCATTATGATCTTCATCTTCTATCATCCTGAAATGCATGGATGAGGCCATGACACATATATAAGAGATTAACCAATCACAACAAAGGTCACTTATACAAATCAGACTTCTTAATTACCAGTCAGAAGAGGTGATAAAACTGCCATCTGAACAAAAGTATAGCCTTATAAACTTTTTAATTAAATTATTAAAACATGTACGATATGACTACTTTAACTGTTATTGCTGGCATATGGTGTAAATTTATGCGTTGCACATAAACAGCATGTCAGGAGTAAACAACAAATATAAATGACTGTTCAGGTGGTGTGAAACAGAGAGGGTCATGATATCATCTTAAAGTGTTCCAGAGAAACTGAAGGTCAGGCTGTGTGCCTTATTAAGACTTTTAAGCAACTTAAACTTTAATGTGCCAGTGATTTGAGGGAAGGCAGGTCTACCGTCATAACAGATGGCCAACAGTCACCCTTCTTCTCTCACTGAGCCCAATTACTAACTTAAATAGATTCAAGATTTTTATTTGTCACATATAGTTATATGCAGGATACAACCAGTATAGTGAAATGTAAGACTGGTCCTCTCCAGTGTATTTACAGAGTAAACAAACAATATTAACATAACTTAAAGGAACTTAAGTAAAAGTGAACTTGAGTAATGCAAAAGATATCATCAATAAGTAAATAGTGCAGATTTGAGAAATAAATATTTAGATGTGCAGGAAAATTGCAAGATGGAGAATGTGCAAAAATGTACAAGGATGCAGATTGTTATATAAATATATTCTCTGATTCACCGTTGTACTGACTAAATCAACCTATTTCTTACTGCATAGTGAGTCTTCTGAAACAAACATAGCATATATACAAAGGACAGCTCATTAGATGCATTAAACTTAAGTATGAACGCTTTAAAACTGCCTAATTCAGCCTTTTCAATTTCTAAGTACATCAACACCATCTTCACTGTTCCAGTGTTTACTCTGTAATTTGGTACAATGGTTAAACAGGCTTAATTTTTTCTTAATGGTATAAAGGTGCAGTCAAACAGATCTCATCAGGAAGCCCCTTCAGTCTCCAGCCTGATGCTCATTAACCCCCGGTAGCCCGCTATGTTTCTTCTATCTTTACCCAGTGAGTTCTTCCAGTGAAGCCAACACCTTTAGTCCATACACACCCATGACTGAGTACACATGAAACCAGAGAGCTCTGCAGTGATCCCAGCCCTTCTTGTCTAATCCTCTAGCCCCTAATTCTCGCTTCCTCTCACACATCATCCTCTCCCCCCACCCCGTTTCCATGGCAATGCTGTCTGCAATGCACCAAGTTCCCATTGCGTCGGCCTCTTGCTCTATTCTTATGCCTTGTTTGCCTCTTTTTATACAACTCTCCATCTGTTCGTCCACCAATCATCCATCCATCCCCTAAAACAACAAAACTCTCTTTTGTTTTCCTCTCTCTTTCCCTTTTCTGTTGATCTGTGTTTCATTATCCAACTTGACAACTTGTTTGGTGTCTCTCCAGTTCTCCTTGAATCTGTCATGTCAGAATGAAGGTGTAGAGTCTGAAGACAAATGACATTGACCAGACCTTCTGTAATCAGACCTTTTCTAGAATTTTATTTATTAGCTTTTTGTCATTAATTATTTTATTTCAGGAATAAGTTAATTCTACCTAAATTCCATTCTGTATCTGAAACTGGTGGATTAAGGTTTACCCAGATTTCTAGAACAGGGTTTCCCAGACAGGTTGATTAAAAGTATTCAATTATTTACATTATAATTAATTACAAATTTAAATAAATAGTTAAAAAAAATCTAAATAAAATACTTACTAACAAAAAGACATATTTTGTTTTGTCTGCATTTCATGTGACCATTCCCCAACACTATATATCAGAAAACCATGAATTGCTGTCACATGTCTGTTTTGTTGTGTTATTCTAGTGTCATGTCTTTTAGTTTGAAATCAAATTTTGTAGTCCATGTTCCTGGTCTTTGTAGGCTTTAGTGTTACCTCACCCTAATTTCCCAGGTGTTCCAGTGTGTGTAATTATTTCACACAAATATTGGGCAAAATAGTTCAATTCAGCACTTTAAGAAATATATTTATAGTTAACATTTATCTCATTTATCTTACACCTTTATTAAGTTTGTTCACTCAGGTTAATCACAGTGATTTCTGGGATGGTCTTATACACACACACACACACACACACACACACATACACACACACACACACATATATTATATATTATTATATACTGTATATATTATTATATTGAGCTGCCTACGTGGACAGCATCTTCAAGACATCATAGAACAGAACTACTCAATCAAAACACAGCATAACAGTTTTATGTGGTAACAAATTTTCCTGCCAAACATTCAATCACTGTAAATCTTTACAAACCTGTAAATCTGTCTTCTGGGTGATGATTATGGTGTTTATGATGATTATGGTGTCATTTACAAAATTCAACTGACACCTTCTCCTTTAAAGAAAGCGCACACAGCGGGTTACTGACTCCATGTTATTAGAGTTGTGTGGGTGAAATATCAGTGTTATGTAACAGGGATGTGAGAGAGGTGATATACCATTCAGTATGAGAGAGGGGTTTCTTCTCCGTGGCATTTAGAGAGTGTTAATTAAAACGATCTCTCCCTGGTGCTCTGATGAGTAATCTCAGCCCTGGAGGACGGCCACCAGGCTGAGGAATAAGATATAGGGAGTGTGTATGTTGAATGCTGACACAAGCTCCACTGTGTTTTACATTCTCTGCCATGAGCAACACTGAATCATTGCACAGT
>JAZGTK010003208.1:0-28197 GCA_036877625.1 Ambastaia sidthimunki | reverse complement strand
AGAGAGAGAGAGAGAGAGAGAGAGAGAGAAAGATTGAGGAGGAATGGGGTGGAGCTTGTGCTCTCCCAAAATTGACCTTTTGTTTCCAGAAAAGGCGCAAAAGAAATAAAGAAGGAAAAGGAATAAAACAGGAAAAGATTAAAGAGAAAAATGTTGAGCTTCAAGTAATTTAAAAAAGCATATGGTTTACAGTGTCTTTAAGACTGTAAATGTAAAAATAAAGTGCACTCTTATGTAACAGATAAGAAGTCCAGTTTTCTGGTTAGTTTCAGATCACTCTTGCTGAATGAAAGCTAATTTAACCACTCTGACAGTTCTGAGATATTAAGCTTCTGGAAAACCAATTACTGAATCAGTCTGATCTGAGGGATGTCCAAAAATATCTAAACATGAACAGAAACAGACATAAGTGATTTAAAAATGTCAGGTTTTAATAGAACGCTCAACACTTCTCTCATGTTCTCAAAATAATCATTTCAACCTTTTGCTCAATGAGTCACATTTAAATTACTCATTTCCTTTAAATAATAAAACAGAAACTGTTCTATTGTAACAATATTCAGAGTTTGTCAACGTTCGGTTGAAATTAAATCAATATAATGTGGTTGAAAAGATGAGTAACTGTGTTTTAAACAAATAAACAATCTGGCACATGAAGAGAACTATTCAGAAATGATTCAGAGATGCTGACTGATTGCAAACGGTCATTTTGTGCTTCTCTGTATCTAAAAATCTTGGTCTGGGTTTTATCAGTGAATCAACAGTATTTCTGCAGGCTAAAGACTGCTGATGTAGGAAGTATATTGTACAGGACATCTGCTATCTGCTGGGCCATTGCCACAATGTGTGAATAATAAGTCAGTCTGGGAACCGAGACATATGATATCTTGTGTGTGTGTGCGCTGCAGTGAAGAATCCAGCTCACTGGTGCTCAAGCAGAAAAGCTTCATTCTCTGTGAATTCATTAGCGCTAATCGTCAGGGGACGAGAGAAGCACACGGTACTCGTCACGTATGTGCTTCAAGCGCTTTGCCTAATCATGTGCCATAAAACTGCTCATACCTTGATCCAGCAGGAAGATCTGGAAAATAGTTAGGAAATGTCAAGTCAAACTTGACTAATTGCAATTGTGTGACTAACCCCTCATTTGCTGAATAAACCTTAACTAGTGTTATTACCTAATAAAACATTCCAGAGACGACGTAAGCTGTTTGACGAGTTATAACACACCCTAAAGTCTGTAATAACAATAAGTTCATTTAAGCCAATAAATAAACAAGCTTGCAGGGTCACATTAACACTGTAACACTCTTCATGCAAAATTCAATTATATTTTGAAAACAGCTAGTCAATATTGTCTTAGCAAAACCAGCTAGTAGAGATGAAGCCCAGATCCAACAGTTTCCAACCGGTTTCCTCCATGTGCAGCACAGCAAGGACATAACAAGGTGAAAATCTTCTTCACACCAAATTGAACATTTACAACAGTCAGATCAATTCTGGGCAGCGGTGAGAAGACAGGCGGGAAAAGACCTGTCACAGGACACAATCTGTAATGAATGAGAAATACTGCAACTGGCACCACTGAAAAGCTCAAAAACCCATTGAAAGATTCAATGAGAAACGGAAACATTGAAAAGAAAGAGAGGCAAAGAGCATAAGAAAGATGCCTCTGAGAAAGACTGCACTCCCCGACACACACACTCCTGCTGTCTGCCAACACACACACACACACTGCAGCGTGGCGAATGGTTAAACTCCCTCACATCGCCCATCTTGGCGGGAAGAGGGTGCAGGGATAACATTTCTCTAAATAAATTCAGTGTGTCTGAATATATCCTATGAAACTCCCTGCCGAATACAACAGAGAGCGCACGGCACGAGAAAAACATTCCCGTCAAATTCCCACTGAGACCTCACAGTCCTTCATTAGATCAAAGTCAATTAACAGATCGTATCTAAGAAATATCTGCATCGAGAATTCCAGAAAACCGGCTGCGGATTGATCAAGATTATTCCGCAGTTCAGAGTCCTGGACCAGCTCATGCTGTGACATCACAACCATAACTAACAATCACATAAAGACAGACAGTATTCTCTAACATATGAGCTGTGTGTGTATGTATGTACTGTATATATACACACACATGCACACACATATACTTCTGCTAACTACTTTTGGGTCATTTACTCTAACACATTTACATACACACATATCATACATACATAAACATAAAGATACATAAACCTAAGGTCTCTACACATTTATCTGTCTATATATTTAAATAATTTATTTTCAATAGGTCTGCTGACTGAAGCTTTAAGTCAAAATCATTGTTATTGTTCCAATAAACTGTGTCCTTCAGTTATAAATGAACAAACAGGTCAGAATAATAAAAAGGAGGAAAATAATAATAATAATAATAATAATTCTGTATTAGTTGCTGTTTAGCCTTTTTCACAATTCATACAACACACAAAGTGGATTCATTTTATATGTTATTAGAGATCACCCTTAATCCCATAAATTAATAAAATGTAAATCAATCCAGTTATGATTCTGAAGATGGTAAAAGTGTATTTAATGCATGAGTGAATTTCTGCATATGCTCCTTATTTAAATCCCTTAAAACTTTACACGTCAAACTCACATGATGTGTCGGGCTTTGATGAACCATATCATGAAGATTTTGTGATTGTAAATGAAATATGAGTGAATTTACAGCATATTGTGGATGTGAGGCCAGTATCTGACACAGCCGGATTCTGCTTCTGTTGACAATAACGAGTGATAGCCAAGAAACCGCCCAGCCCTGCCTTCCACAAATTAAACTATTACACACGTAAAGGCCTCTCTTAGTGCAGTTTATACAGCTCTGACAGAAACACACACATCTGGAAGAGAAAGGGAATAATCACACAAACCTTGCATCACCCGATTTTAACGCCGCCGTCCCTCAATGCGCCCGGTATTCGGGTGAAACATGGAACGACAATGTGACCAATCAGGACCGTGTGACCCGTGAGACAGCCAATCGAGGCGCGTTGTGTTTGGACGGCAGCCAATCATATCACGGCTCACTGCTCCAGCGAACGCAGAGGGGCGGTGGAGGTGCAGAGAGAGAAGCGCGAGCGCGGCGGGGGCACGTGAGGGCGGAAGATTGTTGAACTTAAGGGAAAAACTAACATTTCCTCTATTAAACTGCATTATTTAATGCTTAATCAGTGTTTCTGAATTTCCTGCTTCGAAATATTGATCTGAAAACAAAAGTGATGCGCTAGTCTTTATACAATAAGTTTAATAGGATTTTTGGCCATATGTTGTCATAGCCAAATACTTCCAAATACTTTGTTTAGCTGATGAATCTTACACAGATTATTATAACTTTGAAAAGCATAAGATCCCACCCTTATATTTAAACCCGTTTACCTTTTGATTGCAAACATGTTTCTGGAAATAACAACATTTATAAAGCATCAATTAGTCTTTGTTCATTTAAAAATGTATTTTTAAAATTACATGAACTAGCATGAAACATTATCTAAGGCCAACAATGTTCGCTCATGCATTAATGTTAATGAACGAGAGCTTATGTAAAGTGTGTAAATAAACACATTTTCTCGCTAGGGTGAAGTTTAAACGTGTAATATTGCTGTAGATGGCAGCAGAGTTCAGGCTCAGTTCCTCACCGCAGAGAAGAAGAAACGCTGCGGTTCCTCAGAGCAAGATGGCGGTGCAGGAGACAGCGGCTCAGCTCTCTATGGCCCTAAAGGTGCAAGAATATCCCACTTTAAAGGTCTGTCAAGCCTTTACACCGTGTGTTTTCAACGTGCAACCTAACGCGTTTATTTTCTGCATAATGACTTTCATATCAGATCATTTATCTAACGCAGATCATCGGTCAGATGGGAAGAATGTCACTGTATGTAGACAGTTAACTGGTTAGCGCTGTGGCTAGATAACTTAGCAAAACAAGTCCCCCACACAAACAGATCTTGTTGAAGTGATCGTTAGCAGACGAGTGATGTCTCAGTAATCACACTGGCTGTTATTTGTGGACAAAGATGACGAAGAGATGATCGAGTCATGCGTCTGAAAGCAAAATGAGAAGCGGATAGTGACAGCAGACACTGTCAGTGGATCTGAAAACTTCACTAGGTTTATATATTAAAAGCCAGACTGCAGGTTAATCTCGTATATAACATGTAAAGACTGTAGTCTGTCTGAACATGTGATGATATGGACAATCGTGTCTGTTCATCTGCATGCAGGAGGAACACGCATGAGCTCGCTATGCATTATATGATCAGGGTTCTGGTTGCATGTTGTGTTGGGTAATGACAGCTGTAATGAGGTTTATAGCTCAGGTATGGGTTTGTTTTTTAATGGTTAGTGTATAGCACCTGCGTCACAGTTTTTCCCCTTTAAGACACGATTGATGGCGTCGGTCTTTAAGTGATCTGATGATGGGTTTAATGCTTTGTAAGGTGATCAGTTTATGGACCTTCAGGAAAATGAGGTCTGTTCGTGTGCATGCACAGTGATTGTCAATAGTATCTGATCTTCACTGTTGAGACATGCACAACATGTCCAGCTTGTCTTGCATTATTAATAATGATTTCCATGATATAACCATCAGCTGAATATTAAAACTATATTGTTATTTCTCTGCAGACCATTCTAAGTAATGTAGGAGTGAGTAAATTCCTAATATCGTTTTACTGTTAAAATAATTGTAAATTCCCAATATTTCAGACATAACTCATAATGTACAGTTCTGCTGCTAAATATACCAGAGTGCCTTAAAATAGGACCTTCTTTCTAAAGATATGATGATCATAGTTTTCTCAGCGAGAGGTTAAAGCTACAATAATCACTTCACATGGCAGATTGATGTGGGCTGTTTATCTGTTCTAAAACATCTGTACATGAATAGTGCATTGGAATTAGTTAGTGGTCCAGAGCTAGAGTATGTTTCTGCTGTGCTTGTAAGGTGACAAATGGTTTAATCAGAAAGGACTGGCTGATCTTGAGAGATAAAACTGAAGCTCTATAAACTTTTCCTACAGCGGCAGTACAGCCACCCCTCCTGCTTTAATCATCACATCATTACTTGTACCTTTTCTGCAAAGAGTATAAAATCTGGAATGATTTAAATATCTCTATGTTGTATGTGCTGGAAAAAGAGCAGTTACAGGTTAAGGACCACCGAGATAAGAGAATTTATGCAGTATTGTGGAATTAATACTCGCTCCTAGATGCCTGCAAATAAAAGGTTTAATATACTGTTTGATGTCATCTTTTTCTTATCTAAGGCTACGTTCAGCCTAATCTAAATGATCATGAAAACATTTTTCTCTACCATTAGAACTTCCAGTCACACAGAGATGTGACAAAAACTACAAAAACTATTTTTTTAAAATATATTTTCCAGGAAATAACTAAAGCATTACAACAGAACTGCTTTGTGTTATTTGGTGGCAGGAATTGTGCGACCCATAGTAACGACACACAAAACTTGTTTACTTTTATAGGTTCCTTATGAAACCTTGAACAAGCGCTTCCGAGCGGCTCAGAAAAACATCGACCGGGAGACCAGTCACGTGACAATGGTGGTGGCAGAGCTGGAGAAAACCCTCGGTAGCTTTCCAGTGGTGGACACTGTGGTCTCTCTCCTGGATGGGGTGGTTGAGAAGCTCAGCGCTCTTAAGAGAAAGGTACACCAGAACATCAGATTCTCTGGTTTAAAGCTGCAGTCTGTAACTTCTGCCTCTCTGTCGCCATCTCTGTTTGAAACATAAAATTGCAGGTTACTTTATTCATTATGGATTGCAGCTTTAAAAACATTTATTTCTACATTGCTTAATCAATGTTAGCTGCAATTATGTTCTGTGTTGAATTTAATGTAACCATGTTTTTACTACTTAGACCAATAAGTCAGTTTCATATCTGATAGGCGGCCGAGTCTATTCAAGCAGAGGATGAGAGCGCTAAGCTGTGTAAGCGACGCATTGAGCATCTGAAAGAACACAGCGGCGACCAACCGGCCAGCGTGAACGTGTGGAAGAAGAAGCGCATGGATCGCATGATGGTGGAACATCTGCTGCGCTGCGGCTATTACAACACTGCAGTCAAACTAGCCAGACAAAGCGGCATTGAGGTGATTCTCCATCTTCACGCTTGTGTGTTTGTGCCGCTTTACACAAGATTTATTGATGTTTTACCGTTCTAGGATTTGGTCAACATAGAGATGTTTCTTACCGCAAAAGAGGTTGAAGAATCTCTTGAACGACAGGAAACGGCAACCTGTCTGGCTTGGTGCCATGACAACAAGTCTCGGCTGCGAAAAATGAAAGTAAGGCATCGGGTTCAAGACACTGTCTGATTTCATGCTATTATTATGGTATTAAAATGAGTTTGTAGTGGGGTCGCAAAGCTGAGGAATTTGGGAAACATTCCAATTTGGAGTATTATTGGAAATGAATGGGAATTAGCTTAAAAGTTTAGGTTACTGTATCATATACAAAACAGATATAAACATATTTACTTCTTCGACATCCTTCTCTGTGTGCCATAGTTCCCATAAATATTTTATATATAATTTTGCAACCCTAGCTTGTAGTMATTTTGATGTTTACATGAACATTTAAAAAGGTAGAGTTGATTCAGTTTCGTTAAAATGTTCTTGTTTTCAGAGCTGTTTGGAGTTCAGTTTAAGAATTCAGGAGTTTATTGAACTCATCAGACAGAACAAACGCATGGATGCAGTCAGGTATGAGACTCGCACGTTATGCAGGAGCTTATATTCTTCAGCCTCCATCTGATCTGCTGAGACCCTCACAAACAACTAAAAACACACCTGTTCCACATTCACTTAACTAACCCTAATGATCACCTGTTCAGTCTTACTTTAATTGTAAACAAATCCCTCCATCTTTTATATTTAACTCTATTTCTCATAAACATAGATTTGTAGACTATGCCTAATGTTAACAAAATGCTAAATGATTTTTCATCTGTTTAAAATACATTTTTTGTAGCCATTTACAATCATACTGATTACTTGTGATTTTAGTGACTGGCACACCAATTCTGTCTGAATTAGTACAATTTATTGAGCACCATATATTTATTTACAGTTAATAGTAAAGAAGATTTTTTGTCTCTGTCAGACATGCACGCAAACATTTCAGTCAGGCAGAAGGAGGACAGCTGGACGAGGTACGGCAGGTGATGGGCATGCTGGCCTTTCCCTCTGATACACACATCTCACCATATAAGGTAAAACACTTCAGTTTCTACATTATATTAAATATATCTTCCACTCAGTGGAATTTTTTTGATTGTTGATTGTTGTTTATGTGGGAGCAGGTGGAAGTTCAGTGGTTCTTGTTTCTCTTCCAGGATCTTCTGGATCCAGCTCGCTGGAAAATGCTGATCCAGCAGTTCAGATATGACAACTACAGATTACACCAGCTGGGGAACAACTCTGTGTTCACCATCACCTTGCAGGCAGGGCTGTCGGCCATCAAAACCCCGTATCCTCTCTGCAGTAACATTCACCACTCACCGGGTTTTAGGCTGTGCCTAGCAGATCATTTATTAAAGTGATATTTCACTCTAAAATGAAAAATCTTCCTAAAAATGAAAAGGTTTCCATCATTTACTCGCTCATGTCATTACAAACTTGTATAACTCTTTTGCTTCTGAGAAACACAAAAGATGTTTTAAAGTATTGACACAAAACCACTGAGACGTTTCTCAAAATATTTATGTTCCACAAAAGAAAATGTTTGAGTGAACTATCCCTTTAAACTCAGGAAGTCAGGTTTTGGAGTTTACAACATATTACAATAAGTTTAACATTGATACCTTTTTTTTGCTGGACAAACATAGAGGTCAGGATATTGATATTATATTATTATGTTTTGTCCTTCAGCCAAATGAAAACATTCTCTTTAGCTGTTTAGGTAGTTGTTGACCTTAATACCAGGTAATCAGGCAGTGTTATAAAGAAGATGGTACATCTAAAAACCCAGACTGTCCTGTCTGCAGCAAATCACTGAATAAACTGGCTCAACCTCTTCCTATGGCTCACTGTGCAAACTCACGGCTGGTGTGCAAGATCTCCGGTGAGGTCATGAATGAGAACAACCCACCTATGATGCTGCCCAACGGTTATGTGTACGGATACAATGTGAGTAGCTGCTGTCTTTGGCAGAGGGTCTTGAATTAATGCAGCTGAGAATGCTGCTTTTGTGTGTCATTAACATGTTATCTCTCTTCTACAGTCTCTCTTGTCCATCCGTCAAGATGACAAGGTCATATGCCCCAGAACCAAAGAGGTTTTCAGCTTCTCCCAGGCTGAGAAGGTTTATATTATGTGATGGGAGCACGACGCACGTTTTGGAACATTAAGCTGCGGCACCATCGTAGGTCGTGATGAATCTCAAATGTGTGCAAGGGCTTCAATCTTTCAACCCTTGTTCCATTCGAACAACTCTAATTGACGATACATCCCATCCGATACTGGACTGCAGGACCAGCACTGATTGGCCGGTTCAGTGGAATTGATCTGGGCTACGTGCACCGTTGTGACGAGGGATATTTTTTGTCATTGTTTCTAAAAGGGTTGATATTTTCACATTCATTTAACTGGATTCTTTAACGAAGTGTGAAACAATCGATTATGGCTTCATATCACTATCTCAAAGAGCTTCTGCCTTGTGTTATTAAATCAATTATTCATTGTTGTTTTTTTTTCACAAGGGCAGCAATTTGGGTCATTATTTTTAGATTGTAAGTGGTTAGCAGAAGACAACAGACTTTTAATGCCCTGCTTTTGCACCTGTGACATGCATTTGTTCATGTACTATAAATCTGGTTGTGATCACTACAGTCTGTCAGGTAACATGTTAGAATGCTGTAGCATTGATAGCAATATTGCTAATCATATCTGTGTGAATGTTCAGACTGGACAGACGTGACACTGTTTGTGCTGTTGGGCTGTTGGTAAAGAATTGCATTGGCTTACAGTTTCACATTATGAGCATTAGCATATTTTCAATAAGTAGTAACTATAATAACCAGTGTGTGTAAAATTAGAGGAGTTTTCCTACCAATTTTTTTAAACACCATGTTGTAAGGGGACATATTTAGTGCTGTTTTGCTGTTTTGTGAGGATTTTTGTCAAGAGTAAATTTAAATAAAGGACTTTTTGGTATTTGTATTTCAGGGTAGATTCAAATCTTGCAGTTTATTACACTGATTCAAAGTCTTTTGTCCTTCCATTCACCTTATATAAACATGTTTAAGTTCTGTATGACGTTTCTTTTGTTTTAAAACAGATTAACAAGACCTCATAGATGTTAAATTAAAATTGTGCATTTATTGGGTTTTTTTGTGCTCGGTTTCAAAGCAGAAAAATTGTGTTCCAAAACGCTCCTTGTGCACATTTTTTTTTGAACCCCAAAAAGTCTCATGTTTCACAGGGTCAACAGCAGGTAACCAGCGCGGGGGAACTGAAGCCCCTCATTCACCACGGACACACCAACACTGGTGTACTGCTGGATATGACTCCCAAACATGTGTTCACTGTCATTTCACTGTAATAAAAAAGAAAGAGTTGTTTTGGTAGGATAGATGGGTCGTTCAATTGCTAATAAACATGAATTTGATTGTTTTGTTGTTAGTTGCGTGTCAGATTAAATTTATACCTAAACAAACATACTTAAATACACACACTTACATTTACAGTGAGAATCCTGCTGGAAAACAAACTGATTCCAGGTTCACAAAACAGTCAAAGTGAAGCACGTGTATTAGAAATACAGTGTCCAGTCGTGCATGGCTGTGTCCAGCTGTAGCTACAGCATATAACTACATACAATAGCTTATATTTAACCTCCTGACAGAAAGCCGCTATAACGCCATTAACGTGATTTTCACAAAACGTCAACAACTGTTAAAAGGGTTTGAATACATTCCGCAGTAAAATACACCGAACAAACATGTTAAAACAAACTTTAGTTGTGTCTGTGCATGAACACAGTGTCGATGTTTCTACAGTCCGATTTAAAAGATGCTGTAAACTTTCATCTCTGACCCGCCGCGCGCTGACGGGCGGAGCGCTTAGGAGCGTTTCTATGGAGACGGTCACGCTTCTATGGAGACGGTCACGCGCGGTTTCACACGGCGTTCCATCGTGTGTCGTCACAATGACGAGCCTTATGACGATCTGATGATTTGAATTGCTGCTCTTGTCTAGGAATGCAGTGATGTCGTTGTGACGTCATCAGAAAACGGTATATAAAGGGGCTCCACCGCTCAGTTTCTGAGTTTCCTGAGTTCTGCAGTGTGTTCTTGTGTTTGTTCGCAGATACAATAACATACAGTGGAGATCATGGGTCAGTGCAGCTCTCGCAGTAGAACAGCTGAGCAGGTAGATGGTAGTGAGGGTGTGGGCATTTCCAGCAAGTGTTCACAGCCAAACTGCCAAACTCCCACCCAGCGGGCGGTCGAGTTGCCCAGCTCATCAGCTGCTGAAGGGCCACCTAGAGGTGACGGAAGTGTGGTTGAGGGTGTGTTAGGGGAAACCCAAACGCACCCAGCCAGCAAGGTGGTAAAGGAGGAGAGGAAAAGAAAGACATTATGGAAGCATTTTTATCCCCCAAGAGCTGGGAGAAAGTCCAGCAGGAGGGCAGAGGTTGAAGAGAACCTGAGGTTGAAGGTCCAAGACGAATTAGGACAGTGCAGCTCTAACATTGTGAATGCTGAGCAGGAAAAAGGTAGTGAGGCTGTGGGCATTTCCAGCAAATGTTCACAGCCAAACTGTCAAACTCCCACCCAGCGGGTGGTTGAGTTGGCCTGCTCATCAGCTGCTGAGAGGTCACCTTCAGAAACTAGAGGTGACATTGTTGAGGATGTGTTAGAGGAAACCCCAACACACCCAACCAGCAAAGTGATAAAGACAGAGAGAAAAAGAAAGACGTTATGGAAGCGTCTTTTTCATCACAAAGCTGAGAAAAAGTTCAGCAAGAAGAGTGAAACTGAAGAGAACCATGTCAGAGAAGACATGGGACAGTGTAACAATAGCAACAAGAATGCTGAGCTTGAAGAAACTGATGTTGTGTGCAATTCAAACAAATGTACACAACAAAAAAAGAAGGTGGTCAAGTTCAACTACTCAGATGCCCAAAGAGCACCTTCAGAGACTGGTGGTGATAGAGATGTAGCTGAGGATGTGTTAGGGGAGAACCCAACACAACAAAACAGCAAGGAAGAAAAGTCAGAAAAGAAAAGAAAGACATTCTGGAAGCGTCTTTTTCATCGCAAAGCTGGAACAATGTCCAGCAAGAAGGAGGAAACTGAAGAGAGCCACCAGGTCAGAGATGAAAGTAACTCTAAAAAGGTGGTCACAACAAATAAGGCTTCAGTTCCTGCTGAGAAATCTCAGCAAATGAGTGAAGCCCACAAGTCTGATGAAGAGCAGAATCTCAAGGCCAAAACACCAACAGCAAAATCAGTGCAAAAAAACACCAATAAGCAATACTGTGCAAATAAAGAGAACATTGCCAATTACTATGAAGTGGGCAGCAAGATAGGTCAAGGAGGATATGGTGCTGTTCATGAGGGAAAACGTTTATCAGATGGCCTTGATGTGGCACTGAAATTTGTCTGCAAGGAGCAGTGGATACACACCATACGTGTACGTGGTTACATCAAACCCTTTCCTTTAGAGGTAGGGCTTATGATCCTCATGCAAAAAGGTCCCACCACTCCAGAAATCATACAGTTGATCGAGTGGTATGATACGCCCAAAAACTATATCTTGGTCCTAGAGCGACCCCCGAACTTTATAGAAATGAGCATACTTTTGTCAAAGGGCGTCCTCAGTGAAGATAAAGCACGCATTGTCATGCGGCAAGTAGTGCAAGCAGCATGCACGTGCGTTGAACGAGGAGTGTTCCACAGGGACATTAAAATTCAAAACCTGCTAGTGAACCCAGAGACCTTGGACATCAAACTCATTGACTTTGGCTGTGGTGACCGACTCCAAAATTCACGCTACTGGACGTTTTCAGGGACATACGTATACAGTCCCCCTGAAGTCAGACACCAGTACCACGCAGAGCCAACGACAGTGTGGTCTCTGGGGATACTGCTGTACAGGATTTTACGGGGCAGGTATCCTTGTAGTTTTATAACATCCAGCCTATATTCCAGAAGATTTCGAGACGAGCGTTTGACTGCAGAAGTCTGTAATCTAATGTGTTCTTGTCTACAGTCCAGACCAGAGGACAGAATTCGTTTGAATATGATTCTCCAGCATTACTGGTTTAAAAAGACTTGATTGTTTTGCCATCCGACAATCAAGTAAAAAAAAAAAAAAAGAATACTACAAAAGTTTTGAAAAATAGAAATTTTATAAAAATAAATAATAAAAAAAATTCTTATTAAAAAAAATATTATTATTATAAAAAATATTATTATAAAAAAAATAAAAGGGTTATAAAATATAAATATTTTAAGACATATTTAAAAAATTTATATTTTATAACCCACATTTTAAAATTGTGTGACCTTGAATTATTTATGATTCCCTTTATCACTTCATGACATCTAAGCATTGCATGTTTAAAAAGTGCCATTTCAAGTTGGTAATTTGGTGCAAAAGAAACATTTAGAGTAAATTTAGAAAACCCATCACTCACTTTAACAGCGTTTGGGCTAAAGTACCTCAAACTGCATTTCACATAATACTTTAATTTTAAGGGGGGGGTGCAATGGTATGTCATGCTTTCTGACTTATTAACGATGTTAATGTGCTGTCTTCTCATGCTTAACATGGTCAGCTTGTCAAAAATCGAGATGGACGTATTGCGTGTGTTTCTGGGCTCGACACACTCCCGCGAGGTCCGTGCTGGTTCCGAAAGTTAATAAATGATGACGCAACAATGTTTTGGGGTCCCTGATTGGATAATTCTCCCGGCAAAGGAACGTCACGCGTAACCAGCAAGAGAAACGCTTGCGCTTACGTCATCATCTGTGCGACAGCGAACCATGAGCGTGTTTCACTTACGTAGTTATTTTAAGATAATACAGTTGTGTCGCTTGATCGATATCACAGCTAGCTGAGCTTTAAATGACCTTTATACATGTGTAGATTCAGTATAGAGGCAAACGAGTGTCCAACTCACAAAATGCAACACTGCTGTAATACACGTCACTTCATTAGCATCTTTTAATTAGCATCGTCTGAGCTTTTTTGTAATGTAACAATACATGTTTTTATTTTACCACCCCACATGTATAATAAAAGTTGATGCAAATATGTGTAATGCAGTATGTTTTGCATTTTTGTTAACGCATTTAACTGTTTTAATGATTTCACTATTAGGAAATTAAATGTATTTGTTAAAATGTATGTTAAGATATCACTGGCACAACATGCATTGTGTGCATCTTGTGTTTTCTGTCAGAAGGATGTGTGGAGAAATATTGAAGACATGAAGCAAGAATAACTTCTGATTCTCTTCTGTCTGTTGACACCATTCAGAACCTCTTTCAGCTTGACAGATCAACACTGAACTGTTAATTTATACTTAACATGCTGATTCTGTCAGCTTTATTAACACAGTTAAAAAAATCAAATGAAACAAAAATGGTATTTTATCATTTATTCTAAAACTGAAATGTTGCACATGCACAAAACCTGATAGCAGTTCAGGGTTAGTTACAATCAAGTTACAACGACTGATATTCTTTGGTCATTTTCAGGTAGAAACTGCATGTACAGAATCTGTACATCACAACTGTACACATCAGGGTAGCGTCACGATATCTGGAATACATCTGGAATCTGTATGTGTAACAATTACTGCATGTAATTGTCCTCCGTACGTTGTGATTGGTTCTTGGTGTGCAGTTCAGTAGACATAGCTTGCAGTAAAGAGAGACTGTGTTGAGGTCTGGCCAGCCTGACCTGAGGGTTTATATTCACCTTTTGATGCCAGACCATTGATCTGAAAGAGAAAGAAAACACATTCAGTCAATGTGTACAATCACTTAAATGTCAATTACATTTAATATAACGTAAATCAACAACATTACAAAGAACGATACAAACGTTTTAGAAGGTTAACCTATACACATTTAAAAAAAAATGCTTCTTAATGCCATAGAACCTTTTTGGTTGTATGGTTCCTTTAAAAGAACCTTTAACACCAGAAGAATGTTCTGTTTCACAGCGTTTTTTGGACTATGAAAAGGTAAGAAAAAATGATTCGTGTAAGAACCTCTGATTGAATGGTTTCCTGGGAAACCAAAAATGATTCTTCTATGGCATCGCTGTAAAGAGCCTTTTGTAGTACCTATTAAAGTGTAAGTGTGATTGGTCACCTTGGCACGTGTGACGAATGCGTCCTGCCCTGCCTTTTTGTTCGCTGCCTGTCCCTTCCACGCAGCAAGAGCTGAGGCCTGGAGAGCACGGCCATAAGAGAACGTCAGCTTCCAGGGTTTGGGCAGGGGGGTCTGATTAATGGCATTCAGATTCAGAGAGGCCTCCTCTTCACTTTGGCCACCGGAGAGGAAGCAGATGCCTGAGGAGCAAAAAGGAGAAGCATTAGAGCTAAAATGGAAGAGCACTAAAATGGAGACCATCTTCTGGGGTCAAGAGGATGATGGTCTTACCTGGTACAGCGGCCGGCACAGTGCGTCTGAGAGCTGTGACTGTTGCCATGGCGACCTCCTGTGGGGTGTACTTCTTGGTGCAGGAGTGTCCAGCAGTAACCATGTTTGGTTTAAGTAGAGTGCCCTCCAGATACACGTGGTGGTCAGAAAGAGCCTTGTATACAGCTGCCAGGACCTTTAAGGTAATTTGTTAGGAGTTAGGAACTCATTGATTAAATTGGTTTTGATGAACTTTCATTATCTAATCTTGGAGAAAATGTACCTTCTCAGTAACATACTGGCACCTCAGCAGATCATGATCTCCGTCTGGGAGGATCTCAGGTTCAACAATAGGCACCAGCCCATTCTTAGAATAAACAAAGAATAAACAACTCTCAGGTCTTACCCTGATAACAGGATAATAGTAACAAATCGTGTTTTATTAGACAAACCTGTTGGCAAATGCTGGCATATCTGGCAAGAACATTAGCATTTTCAGCAATAGCAAGAGCAGACGGGCAGCTGTCAGAGATCTTAAGCACACAGCGCCACTTGGCAAAATCACAACCGTCCTTTTTATACTGGGCACAGCGCTCAGACAGACCATCCAGTCCTGAGTGAAACACATCCGCCAAAACGACTTACTGAAAATAGGCTTTCATGCCGTAATAAAAGTAAACAATGAATATTTTACCCTGTGTGGTTGTCTCTCCATCTGTTCCACTCAGTCCTGCTGTGCCTTTGTCCACCTTGAGACACAAAAAACAGTTCAGTATAGAAAAACAGTTCCGAAAACTGACTGAGGCAACTGCTTAATTGCTGAGCCTATGAAAAGGTGTTTCTGTCAAGAGTGTTTGTTCACAGAAAGCATCTTCAAGCCTCACCTTGATCCCAACGACGATGCCCTTATTCTTGATGACTTGTGGAAACAGAACTCCACTGTTGGATTTCTGGTACAGTGTCTCATGGAAAAAGATCACACCACCCACACTTTCAGAAACAGAAGCATCTACAGAGAAGAGGAGGTCACGGAAGCTACGCCGGTTCTCTTCAGTGTTCTCCACATTGATCTTCTGCAGACGCTTTGCCATTGTCCCTAGAACACAAAACATCTAACGATGAAACCCAATGACTTCTGAAAAGTAAACTTGATGTGACAAATTATAATTCATCTCCCATGATAAAAGTTATAGTAAAAATAAATGACCATTTATAAAAGATTAAAAACTGACTGGTATTTTTATGACATATTTAGGCATAAGGTGTCGCGTTTCACACCATACGCTCTGAAAGCTTCCAGCTTTACCTGTGGACTCATCTGCAGCCAGGATTCCCTTTCCAGGAGCTACAATGCGCTGGGCAATTGTGGCAAGTTCCTCCTTTTGCTTTGGAGAGAGAGATGGAAACTGGTGGGTCATGCTGAGAAAAGAGGAAAGCAGGAGGTAAATTCTCTGCAAGCAAACCTGTATTTTGCAGCTCTCTGGGTTCTTTGTAAATATTTGTGCCAACTGTTGAACTTTAGTCCAGCTCATTTTACTCCTCCCCCTCAACAAACAAGTTCAGGGTCCACATTCATGTTAAACCTAAACTTTACAACTCTGCAAGCGTTTGTGTGTTTACATTGCGTATATCATTAAGAACTGCACAACAACAACCAATGCACAGCTGTACAATGTATACATTACTATAACAATTAATTCCACATTTTTAAGCAATAAACAAAATGGCAGCTGTCTGCTTTGATGAATTGCTAGATGCACTCCATGCGTTTCTTGTGCAGATAAAATACAACATGCAATGCATTTATTTGATCCCAACATGACATAACAAAGCAAACCGTTTTGAAAAAATGGACTTCGTCAAAACCTGGACTCGCATGCATGTGAATGCACGACACATTTTAAGTTTCTAAACTGTAAACTGCACATTTTTTACAGGCAAATATTGTTGCTTACAGTTCCCAACTGCTACAATGACGCATGACAGCACAAATATTGATCAGCTGTGAGTATGTGAAACATAACAAGAGTCATCCGTACCTGAATGTTTTGCAGGTATGTACAGCAAATAAGTGCCGTGGTCAGTTTCAGTGGATCAGGACCGATGGGTTAAACAGGGCTGTATTTATATGAGGCTGGACAGCAGTGATGCGAGGCGGGCGTGCAGAACCTCCAGTAACGCCATTGGATGACACACGAAACGGGTGTGAGAATATCTGTGGACTCTGGTTTCAAGTTGCAAAGATCATAATGGGACAGACGTGAATTATGAAGCAGAACTAGTGGTTTAAAATAAAAACTTCATTTTTTAAATAATTTACCGAAACCTTGTATTAACACGATATTATGCAATCGATGTATTGTGATACAAAACAGTCGCTTTTCATGGTCCTACACAAATACATGAACAATTTACATCGTCTCTGTAGCAATCATGAGTCTAAACTTAAAACAAATACGCATATGCACATAAGACAACTCACATTTTAAAAGTTTTTACTTTTGATGTTTTAATACTGCAAAACACACACCATATTTCACAATGTTTAAACACTTCTTGTGAATTATAGGCAACATCTTCAGTTGGAACTGCATTAGTTATGTATGTTATACAGTAGAATAGTCCAAAAATGCCATTAAAATACATTTGAATTATTTATTGTAAATATAAGTGTGTGTATATACTTATCTACACTTTGGAAAAGAATCTGTACTAAGAAAGATGCATAAATTGAGTAAAATATATTTATAGTGCAAAACAAATTCTGTATAGGTTGGGTGTGAAATAGGTTTAGTCTATAATAAACACATTAAGCTGCATATAAAAAATGTGCTTATTTAATGTGTGTTCCTATTCAGCTACGTATGTGTTAAGTATTAGCTAAGATGTAAGCTGTTCACAAAACAAAGGCTGCATTGGTTCTGCAGAGTAACATCAGCAGCAGTTAATGAATCAGTTTGGCAAGCAGAACGGGGTCTGATGAAAGCATTTGATTGATAAACAGCATGATGTCAAGACAAAGACGTGCACTCATGCACAGACCCCGAAACTGAGATTTCACAACCCAAACTCTGTGTGTTCAACAGTCTCAAAGATCCGATCAGAGTCCAGCAGTCTCAGCTCACAGAACACGCTTCTTAACAACACAAACACATGTTCCCACATAACATATATAGACATTTGTAAACCATACCAAAATCAACACAGTGTGTTTGTAACGCTTTTTCATTAGTTACTCAGCTGATGCAGTGTGAACAGAGAGCTCATAAACAGAGTCCTGCGCTTTCCACACAAGATATATATTTATACAGATATAGTTAAACCACTAGTGTTTGGTATCAGAGACTTTCTACCGGCTTAACAAATAACCAGCGACCTCGTCTTAACATCACCTCTGAGGTTTGAGTGTTGAGATTATCGTGTCCTCCCGCGTGTGGCGGCGCTGCAGTTGTTCTGAACACGCCGTGATGACGTCACTAGCGCAGAAGAAGAATTCTGCTTCCGGCTGCGGAATGAAGCGCGACATTCACTAAATCAGTTTACAAACTTAAATATACAAACTTAAAAACCCAGTAAGAAGTTAAACACAAAATAAGGGCTTATTTCTGTTTAACGGGTTAGTTTATTAATATGTATTTGCTAACGTGTCCAATAACAAAAAGAGAGCAAAGTCTACCGTTGCGCTCCCATGGTTTTATTTGACATACCTTTATATAGACAGATATTATTGTATTGTCTTTAAATGAATCTAAATCTTTTGACAACAAAACATGCAGCTCTTTTTTATTACGCATATATTTCCATTCAAGCAGAAAATGGTTTAAGCATTGCTGTGTTAAATATTATTCACTGTGTGTTCTGCAGATAGAGCTGCACAAGGCTTTGCTGTTATTCTCTGTTTCTGATGCTTAAAGACAGTTTATTATTACTCATGAGAAGAGAGCAGATCTTCGGACGGTGTTGTTGTGTAAATGGGAGTGTGTCTGTCTCCTCCACAGTGAGGTCTTGTTGGCAGGGCGAGATGTCGGGTCAGAAGCGCTCCTGTGACCCCAGCACCTCTCTTGCCCTCGGGGCTCCTGCAGAGAAGAAGACAGGTTGAAAACTGTGTTCCCATATATCAGCCATAGATTTCAGGCCTGTTTTTCTTGGTCATGACATAACTCAGTAATAAAGGAAGATGTAACTATTTTAGGTTGATGCTCAGCTGCAAGTGGTGAGAAAGCTGGAGGAGAAAGAGCGCCTCCTGCAGGGCACCAACAGCACTGCAGAGAGAGAGCTGACCCCGCGCACAAGCGCTAGAGATGGACAAACACACACTATACATGCAGCCTAACACTAACACCTCAACAGCACACCATTAGCGTGACACTACATACTCCTCAACAATAATACGAGAGAGTTATTCTTCTGATAATGAATTTCTCTGTTGTAGGCGCAGGAGTCGGTGTTGCTGTCGGAGGAGGTTCGATCTCAGCCGGAGGGTGTTCAGCAGAGGCTGAGCGCTGTCAGAGAGGAGGAGAACAGCATCTCCAGAGAGAAAGAGTCCTTCAACGGCCGACGCGCACAGGTGCAAACGCACTGCTGAACTGTTCTCAGCTCAGTGCTACTGCATGCCATGTGTTATCACAGGTTTAATGCTTGTGAAAGCGATCAACTTTGTGGAAAGTGTAATCGAGTTGTTTTGTTAAACTGATGTCTTTTTCACCTGCTCAGGAGGATATATCCAAACTGCGCAGGAAAATAAAGAACATTCGCAACGGAGGTGAGATCCTGAACGGGGAAATAAACGAATACAAGGTCATTGATGATGGCTGTTTGCATGGCTCACTGGAAAGTTTCATTAATGCTAAAAGAGTTGCGTGTGTTTTATTTACAGGCCCGGCTGACGTGTCCATGCTGCAATTCTTGAGTAAAAGACGCCGTTTGACAAAATGCTTCCACGTGTTTTGCTTTGAGTGTGTAAAGACGCGTTACGACCAGAGGACGTGTCCGAAATGCAACGCTGCTTTTGGTGCTTGTGATTTCCATCACTTACATCACCTGCAGCTTTTAGATTACATATACAGATGCACAGCATGTTTGATTCAGACAGTTTTAACAACTGAAATGTTATTTATCCCAAAGGTTAAGATTTAGGATTTAAAGTCAAAACAATCATTAAAAGGTCAGAAAACACAGAAAAAACTTCTGAGTGAACAATAATGGGAAAATTACCTTTATGGCCAAATAATTATTCTTTAATTTGAGCATTAACACAATTCTCAAATACAGATTGTCATGTTGTACTGAGAGTTTTAAAATAAATCTACGCAGCCTGTTAACATTCCACGGAGCTACTGTTTATTTTCAGATCAACATCCAGAAAGGAATGAACATTCCCAGCCACTGACTACTGTAGTTAATGGACTGAGATTAACATCTTGTATCTCCTCAGCCAGTTCAGAGTGTCCTAAACTTTCCTCTTTGATTTCTCTGTAAAAAATGTATGACATGTTGTTGAACGTTACCTGAACATTCTTCAGCTGTTTCTGACGGTTCACTAGCGCCTGTGGCATCTGGAGATCCCGAGGCCATGATGTCACACCCACTGTTGAAATAAAGTGGATTTGTAGGATAAATGACAATGAAACAAGGAGTTTCAAAGGAATTGATATAAAGTCAGAAATGGAATTTAGCAAATTTCAATTTTATTAATATTTTATTTTATATCATAGTTTCAGTTGTTGTTTACTTCATTGTAACTTGAAGTCTTTACACACTACAAGAATTTGTATTAACATAAACAACTTCACATCAAAACATTCCCCGAGCAGAAAAACATGTTTTCTCACATCAGTCTAATCAAACTCATCCCACGCTTTAAGAGGGAGTCTGTGCAGGGGGGATTTTGTCTGTTTTGCTGATGTTCTGTATGAGAGCATGACCACACCCTCGTCACACACAGGCCTGACTGCTGCTCATGAGAGATTACAGCCGGATCACACCGGCAGGAAGCCACAGTCACAACTCCAGACAGGAAGTGGAGGGAGTTCACGATCCCGTCTGACACGCACAGCAGTCAACAGGGGCCTCAACAGGGTTAATTAAGTTTAGGAAAAACAGGATATATGATTGTTTGACTAACTCACTTCTCACTTTATTGAGCTCATATAATAACACATGCAAATGACATTTCAAAGCATTTTATTTTCACACACAAAATATTATTTTTTATACACGCATGCCGCACATTTTTAGCTACTTATAATACCAAGCCACAATGTCAACAAATGAAAACATAAATAATTCTCATTTGTATGGACTTCCTGTCCTCCCACCATCCACTTCCTGTGAGGAGAACTGAACCAGGTTTTGAGTACTGCAGGTCCTGTTTAATTCTTTTAACAAACTAAATGTTTTTTAACTAGTTATCATACTAGTTATCATAGTATCACACTGACCACTCACATGTGCTTATCTTTCAGATGTTATTAACAGCACATGTTCGCATGTGATAGTCACAACAACAACATCTGAACCTGCATGACTGACAGGGACAGTCAGTTTTAAAATGATACTGGCATATTTAAATGTAAAATGCATATCATTACGTTTGCATTATGTTGGACACCCTCCTGGTTTCAGCGTTTATCATTGAATAACACATAACAGTTGATTTTAACTCAGAACTTCAGCATGTATTTTAATATTTTTGAAAGAATCATGAATAACACAGAAGTTTACAACAGTTGCTGTTTTAAATGAGGTGGATTAAGGTTGAGTGTTTATTTATAAAAAATATTTAATAAAGTATTTAATCTGAAGTAATATTTGCCTGTTTGGTAAACTATCGTAAGAGAACAGACATCCAACAGACAAAAGAACTGACGTCATTAATGAATCTGTCTTTTATTACACATCTGTCTCACAACTGCTGCTTAACCAGAACTGAGTCAAATTTAACTCATATGATCCGGTGCAAACGCATCATAATCATTTTCTGAAACATTTCCGTTTATTATTGTTTCCTAACGCAAGAATCACTGTGTCACTGCCACTCAGTTATGAACAAACTATTATTAAACTTGTGCAAAACTGATACAACTTGCTTTCTCTGTCACAGACACAAACTGAACATTAAAACATGCAGATTGCACGAGATGGAGATACTAATGTCATCACACGTATGATTTTTATTTAACAGACAAAACAAACAAAATATCCTGTAACCATCATTAAAGAAGAAAACCAAACCATGTTTAGTGAACAGAAAGTTCAGAAAGTTCTGTTTTCATATATGTGCAGATGAATGAGACTTTAAATTACACAAAGACAAATGATTCATCTGACGTTGGTCAGTTAGTGATGGAGATGTTCATGCACACCTGCGCTTACAGTGATGGAGATGCTGGAGTTATCTGACCATCCTTACGCGTGAATCTTCTGCCATTGACATTCAGTGTATTCCAGTCTCATGGAGAAACGTATGGCTGCAGGAGATTCCCAAACYGGGGCGGGACRGACACTCCAACAAAGGGTGGGAGTCTTAGAATGGGGGGCGTGGTTTGCTCTTATTGTCAGACGGAGTGACACGCCCACTATGGGATGAAGGTCCGAGACTCGGGTGCGCATCTGTATCTACATGCCTAAAGCATCAGATTTAACATTGACCTCTATCATCGAGAACAGCTCACTGAGAAGAGATTTAAGAAATAAACGAGTTTCAGCTCATCACACACATCAGCAATATAGCCACACCAGTTATGTTACATTTAGACTTCAAAATGGCTTTAATAACTTCATAACCAAAAAAACTATAAATAAATAAATAACTGGCTTGTATTTTGAAACAATTTGAGGTCACAAAATGAATGAAAATACATTTTTAAAATACATTTTTACATTTCTTTGGTAGAGTTTAAGAAGTATTATGTGCATGGAAACTGCACATTTTATTTTGTATATGTAATACTTGTAATACTAATGATTTATTAGCACTGATATCTGGGTAAACAGGAATTATTAGATTAAATAATTTAAGTCCCACCCTTTCTTATTTATCCTTCATCCTTGATCCTTATTTAATATGTTAATAAAGAAATTAAATTGAGATTTTACATTGAATTAATTTGAAAATCAAAACATTGTTTCTCATTGTTTAAAGATAAAGCCTGACACATTCAAGATTTAAGATTATTATTTGTCACATAAACAGTTAAATATACCACACGCAGTGAAATAAAAATCTAGCGTGCGCTGTAGACTTTGTAAAAGAAGAATGCTAAGTGAGGAAGAATGCTAAGTGAGGAAGGAAGTGCTTTTGTAGCTGAGAAATTGCAGGATGGGTGCGGTCCTTAAAGATCTTAACTTATGCATGTTTTTATAGAACTCTAATTTCAAGCACACACTTAAAAATAAAGGTTCCTCACAATGACGCCGTGCAAAAAACTATTTTAGTTCTCCAAACAACTATTTTTTTAAACATTTAAACCGTTGTGAAATGGTTCTCTATAGGTCCTTTATGGAACCATGCAGCCAATATTTTCATAAAGAACACACCAGTTACACAACAGATACATTTTATCTGTTAGTTTATTTTCTAAATAATTATTTTTGCTTTATTTTATCCAATCATGATCTTCACAGGTGATACACAATATGCAATAGTAGATAGACTTAAGAAAGATACAAATAAAGTTGTTCAAATAAAGAAACTTTATAGCATCTTAAGCAGGTATAATAGAATTGTATAAATATGATAAGCAAAGAGTTTTTCTAATGCAGGAAAATATTCAGTCTTTCACTTGTCTGATACATTGTAGCTATATGTTAAACTTTCTTCACAAGATGTTGTTATTTTTCTGGAACAAGACTTCACAAACATCTGTTCTGTTTAACTGAAACCATTACGTTTTAACCAAATGGCTCTGGCAACAACATCATTGGAATAATCGCCTCCTTCTGTCTCTTCATCCACTTTCTCGTATGATTCGATGCGTCCTGGACCTGCGTTATAAGCTGCTATTCCTCCTGAGACAGATATTACACCACATTACAAAACGAGACACATGACACTGACTCTCACCATCAGCAGTCTGCTGTACCTTTCAAACATTTTTCCTGAGTCCAGCTGGGAAAGTTCCTTCTCATTATATTAATAAAGTCGATGAGAATCTGAGTTGCTTGTGAGAAATGCTGCTCACTGTCCACGCCACCCACTGGATTGTGGATTCTGGCAACCTGAAAGAAACATCAGAAATGTGTCGTTATAATGTAGCAGTTTACATGAATGATTAATATGGTTATTTAATGGACCTGTGCTCAGCCAAATATTTCTAACTGTTTTTCTAACCAACCTGCATGAGTCCATAGGCTATGCCAGAGCGGTTATAACCTTCCCTTGATAGATGTTTTACATTTGCTCTCGTCTCTCTGGATATAATGGCAGCAATCACGGCTGGATCCATCTTCTTATTACTGGCAACATTCAATATTCTCTGCTTGTACTTCATTAGTAGCTCCAGATCAGTCTTAGCCAGTTTCTCGGAGGCATAAACATCTTTAAAAGAATGAATTACTGTTAACAAACTGTAATGCAGTGCATATATTTGTACATGAGATAACATTAACAGAAATGACATGACAAGCATTCTTACCCCTTTCAGTTAAATTGTCTTGTCTTGCTGTTGCCACTGATGCTCCGCTTGTTTCAACTTTCGTGATGTCTCCATAAATGCAGGCTGGGAATAATATAGAAAATATCACCATCTAATAATATAATATAATATATAATATAATAGCTACATTTAAAAAGGGTGCTGTTTTTGTGGCTGTTTTTGTGTTTTTGTTTTATGAACAAATACACAAAGTTACAATAAAAAATATGCGTTTAGAGAAGAATTCAAATAAACTTTTTCGTTTGGGAACATAAACAGCTGGAAAAGACACAAATACTTGTCAATAAAGTTTGGAAAAATAAAGAGCAAAAACATTAAAAGAGGAGGACATTAATATAAATCAAATACCAACAAAATTAATATTGACTCGCTGACCTTGATCCTTCATAGAAACAGTAACTGTAACTTTAATAGTGAGCCCTCCCGACACCCACCCCACAAACCCACCGACCCCCCCCACCCACCCACCCACCCACCCACCGCAGATCAACTGCGCCACAACTGAGACTCACGCCTTTCCATCTGCGCCACTGGAGCTGAACACAGACCCACAGCTTCACATTCATGTGCAAAATGAACTTAAGCGTGTTTGTGGTCAGTTTGAGGAGCACATGAGTCTCATTTCATATTAACATTAAACTGTCTTACAGGTTTGCTGGGTAAATATCTTCCATGGCAAGAAACGCCCAAACAATCCGTCACCTATAACATATGAAATAGTAGGTATGATACTAGTTAACTAACTAACTTATGATATAGTTAAGCAACATCACACGACTTTAAATGTGACACAAATTTCATACAACAGTTCATTAAACAAATGAATCTAATATTAGGTCACCGTAATATCTTTTAAAAGGTTTGAGAAAACAGATCCCACATAACAAATGTTACATGATTGAACTTCATCTTACCCATGATGATGAGACACAAGCTACAGCAAATCTTCACAAACTCACACAACTGAACCGCTACTTTCACTTCTGCTTTATTTATGCGTTTCTTCTGCAGGGCGGGGCGAACCACGAGAGAACATATTTATTCCCATTAACTGTTGACACGCCGTACAGAAGAGACACGTGTGTTTCACATACATGAGTTTCTACATGGGGTTAACATGACAAATGGATGTTTGTTTGTTTGTACAACAAAATCAATTTTTAGACTGCAGACGTGCAGCTGCAGCACAGAGCGCTCATGCTGCAATACTGCGTCACTGTCACATGCAGTCACGCAGCCAATGGGAGTGAAGCTGGGGGCGTGTTTATGACAACCCGGAAGCAAAACACTGACACGCCGCAGCGACTCTGTTGAGCTGAATTAGCGTCACGCGTTATTTCTGATATGAACATAATGAAAACAGTCAGATGTGCTTGTTTGATCCGACTGAACATCTTTAGGATGTTCCGTAACAGATAACAAACAATGTAACATCTCACATTAAACTTTAGTCTGTTACTCTGATCCAGTGAAGTCAAACATCAACTCGCGTCAGGAGCAGATTTTACATGAGTAACACACCAGAAATACACTAAACTGTGTAGTATGCACTTCTGTGTAGTATGCACGTGTTTTTAAAAGCAAGCTGTCTGTGGAGAAGAACTACACGACACTTCATCGGTAAGTCTAATAGATCATCACTATCAATGGGGAAAGTGTTTCATGTGGGTAACTAGTTACTGTGGGTGGATTAATTTTGGTTATTTAGTTTCATTTAGCTTATGCTGTTAAATGGGCTTGTGCTTTCCACTCTTATCAATATCTTCTGTGTTATAGGGCGAAACTTACTAAGAAGTTTATAGTTTACACAATTTTTTAAATGAAAAACAGTTCAGTTTTTGATATTATGGTGATTTATAGCATTGTCATGATTTTATTATTTTCCATTCTTTTTCCAGACCTGAAGTCAGATATTTAGTGCAGATTTAACAGCATTATTTTGTATGTGTATTTTGTGCATTATTTTGTATTTTTGTATGTTAAATCCACTAGAGGGCAGCATTGAACTGTTGTTATTATAAAGCTCAGATTTTCACAACTGAGACTGTCACTTATGTATTTGAATGTACTTTAGTGTATCTTACCGCTTATCTTACCCCGACTCACAACAGTAAGTTTATAATAATGCTGTCAATTTCCCAAGAAATGTCCGTTTGACTTCATTTGATTTAAACGTGTAAAGTTATGTTTCTCTTTTATCTCTCTCTCAAAAACAGCAACTTTGATGTGATCATCTTTAAGCCAGACGTGACCTCAACATCGATGTTCCAGAGCACACGGGTGAACACATCTGACTTCATTATAGCTTTAGCTTAAAAATTGATACAAAAAATATTTTCAAATCAATGTGTACCTCATGCAGTCGGAATGAATATTGACAGGACTTCAGTATGTTTACATAAGTCAGTATCATGATGAATATGTCCATTAAATTCATGTTCTTGTCCCTTCAGAATGTGATGCAGGGAAACAAATAAACGAGAAATGAGTCTCACCAGACAACAGTCTGCTTTCATTCAAAAAAACTGTATTTTGTCTTGAAGGCTGACAGACACTACACTCTTGTTTTTCAGGCAGCGTGATGAAAATCTTCTTAAATTTAAAGTTTCGAGTCACGCTCTCACAAAACAGCTGCCAAAGTAATTAGATGTTTAACCGTGAAAACAAGCAGAAGATGTTGCTTGGCTTCACCTCAGAGAACAGTTGAACAATGATGAATGTTTTGACTGCCATTAAGAAAGAGGAGAGGAATAACTACAGCATCCTTCTGTTAAACACCAGCACTTGTGTTCTGACAGAAATCCAGGAGTGTTTAAAACACCAGTGTTTCTCTTTTCATGTTTATTCTGGATTCCTCACACTTAGTTAGATTGTGTTTTACTCCTGCTGTGGGTTTCATTAGTTTAGAAGGAACATATTCAATATTTATGTGAAAGCGTGAATATATTTCTCACTCTTTCTCAGAAGAACAACAAAAGAAAGCAGGAGTGTTATTTGTATCTTTGTCTGTCTGTTCTTTTTTCGGTTGTGTTTTTAGAAGATTGTGGCAGGAATGTAATACGATGGGGGTCCTTCGGGACTGCAAATGTATTCAGCTCCAGCAGTCAGACTTCATTGCCAGCTGGTCCGGAAAATTTCACTGCTGTCTTTTTTCTGGCCGACTGAAAGCAAGGTCAGAGGATTCAGACCCACAGACCTGATTGAAGCTGATATTTTAATTCTTCACAGCTAAAGTAGCTTTAAAAGTTTTTCCTGAAAACACAACAAAAAAATGACCCATCTGTGTTTTTATAATTATAATAACTAACACAGAACCTTTCGTTTGATTCTCCAGCTGTTCTCAAATAGACAGACATCTTTAGATGATAAATGGTTTGTATTAACTCATTATGTTGGGTGATTTCAAACACAGAATAGATGCAGATGTGGTTAGGGCTCACTGCTCTGGACAACAAACATCCATCTTCATAAGCACACTGAGAATTTATTTATACTTATACATTTATTTATATGTTTATGATATATAACCTTCTGCAACTCAACTTCTTTTTAATTTCTCAGATTGTTTAAGGGGGGATTGCTTTGATATGTTGAGATTGGAATGGTCTGTTCTGGGTTCAGATGTTGTGTGATTGGCCGGGTTTGCTGAACAGTTTCTTTAAGCGATCACTCTGCCTGCAACTCTGTCTGTCCATACACACTTATATACATACATACATATGTGTATATATATATATACACACACACACACACACACACACACACACACACACACACACACACGTATATATATATACACACACACTTATATACATACATACATACATATACACACTTATATACATACATACATACACACACACTTATATA
>JAZGTK010003207.1:0-28199 GCA_036877625.1 Ambastaia sidthimunki | reverse complement strand
CCTAGACTTCCTAGTCTCTGGAGTCCCCCCAAGTCACACCCCCCATTTCCAGCTCTGTCCAAAACAATATGTTAATTCATACCATAATAAATCAAACTGTCAAAGTATTACCATGATGTACTGCTACTGTGCTATAGTGCTGCCGCAGTACATTTTTATAAGGGCAAACTGAAATTGTTTGCTAAAAATCGAAGATGTTACATAATTTCAGATTTACGGTGTATGAAAATGCTTTTTTGACGTTTTTGGCTCAAGTGTGATCATACTTTCTGGGTTCAGAATGCATTTAGGGCATATTAAATAGTTTATAGTTAAAAAGTCTTCCTACCTTTTTAATCCCATCTTACAATATCTTTTTACTACTGTTGTTTTGCATTTTATTTTATTTGCACCTTATTAAACAAACCAAAGCTCTGATCGGTGAAATCCCGCCGGCTGTTTTTTCCGCCTGATTCTTAGACATTGCAAGAACTAGTTCCACCTCCATCTGAAACATGATGATCACCTAACAGCTTTCAGAGGCTCAACAGGACCTTCAGATCTGATGAGAAGAATGAAGGCTGTGTGCGGGCTGGAGCCAAGATGTTGTTTAGGAGTAACTGAGCTGGGTGCGCTATTGATCCTTTGCCATTTATATTTGTGCGGAATGGAGTGAACTCATGGCAGGGGACCAGAACTCTCATCAGTCACCTCTAGAAGTAGGAGCCAATCAGAGCCCATCATTTCAGCACTGCAGAGAAGATAATAATATATTGTCCCTGTCATTGACGTGCCTGCCAGGTGTATAACTGATGTTGACAAAGGAAGGACATAGTAAAAAACAGATTGGATAGTTACGGTTAGCTTTATATGTGCAATATTATGTTTCATTGTGTGTTCATTAAAAGCAAATTTTCTATTCATGTACAATTTTGTAATTAGTGTCTTTGTTAAGAGATTAAAGGATGAACCACATGAAAAAACGTGTGGATCGCATTTCATCCCCAAATCAATATTTTGAATAAAGAAAATTAAGCCTGTTTTTAGGGCCTTTCAATTTTTACTATTGTGACATTATTGAATGACAGTTAAGCACACTGCCAGTTCTCTTTTTTTTTACAGTAATGAAAAAGAATGATGTCCAGAAACAAAGATTTTTTTAAAGACATTAAACCAGTATGGATAAAACTTTGTACTAAAAAGAAATATTATTATAATGTGTAATTTTCACACAGATCTTACAATTTAAATATATTTTTAGTTTTTTTCTTTAGATCAGTGATAATTTTGGGTGAAAATGGTCAGGAAAATAATATTACAGTGTAAAAAAATTGGTCTGTATGCAAAATATTTTAGTTTTTCTTTTGAGGCGGGAGTGAAATATGACCCAAACAATATGATTTAGCTTTTCGTTTAAAAAGGCATAATTTTAACCAATGCAATCAACCAATGCCTCATTCTATTGGTTGCATATTACACAATGATTCTCTTGTCAGTAAGATCTAACCCGTTCTCAACATCTGATGTCAAAACATTGATAAATAGAACATTCAGTTCAATGCAATACATCATGCTTTGATGCTGATCTGTGCAGATGGGCTCAGCTGACATCAGTGACTGGTCTGTTCAGGTTCCTGAGAAGGTCAATAGAGGTTTGACAGGGGCCGATCAATAGCAATAGTGACTGCAAGGCCAGCGAATGGGGGTGGATGGTTTTAAGCACAACATGTAAACACCATAACATGGAGCTCTGCATTAGACCCTTTTTAATCCTTCCAGGTTGTATGAATGACGAGCTCTTGTGCTTTTTTTCTGGGTTAAGAGCTGTGTCTTATCCTAATGCATAGATTAATATTTTATAATAGTGTTTCCATTAGTGTGGAGAATATTATCCTTTTAGCAGAGTGCACTACACTCTCATGAAGGTGTATTGATAAAACTTTGCGAGTGTAAAATTTATCGAGTGTTATTTTTAACACGTTTGAGTTTTAGAACCTATATAGAAATCTGATAACAAGTCAAATATTCACATAATTATTAAGCAAAAACAGCGGAAGCAGTATGTCAAAAAGACAAATGTCACATTTTTTAACATATTTTTCATAACAGTAATTTTCTCCCCTGCTGTGTCCCTGCATAACGTTTCCATTCAGAGATGGACATAAATACTGGCAAATGTATTAAAAATACAAAATACTTTAGTTAAAATGGATCAAAATAAAATAGCAAATACTGTGTTGAAAAATGTTTTCAAACACAAATACAGTATTTTGTATTTTAAAAATTTGGCTGCTGTCTCTTTTATACCTAACGCAGAGACCCGATATACTGTATTGATAAGCATCCAAACTGTTTACCTTCACTTAAGACATAAACCGACTTTATTTAAATACAGCAATTTGGACATATTTTGTGTTTGTATTTTTAAGAAATGACAGATCAATGCTTTAGATTATAATTGGGTATTTAATGTAGAAAGAAGCACATTTGAAGCACGTCCCTTCCTTGCCTCCAACAGGCTGTCACTGTGTATTAAACCACTTAAGCACACACCACATATTCTTTTTTAAGTTCTTTTTCATAACACTGCACTTTTAACAACTTTCTAAAATCAAGCACGTCCTCTCTTTATTTTATTTCCTTGTAGAAATGCAAAATGTGTATTTTGTTTTTAAAATGTGTTGTAAAAACAGGTATTTGAAATATTGCCCATCCCTGTCTCCATTTCAGGACCCCTCAGCAGTCTAGTGTAGTGACAGCAGCCTGCGTGCTGTTAGTTCAGCAGATATATTTTAAGTGTGATGGGGCACTTGTGGTTAAGGTTGTGCAGTAGTGTGGTCCCAGGAGATGCCAGTTTATTGGGTGATGATCACAACACCTAGTTTGGTTAAATTGCATTCAATAGAAAGAAATTAAATTTTGCTTAATGAATAAAAACGTGACATTTAAAAACCGCCCAGCCACAAATTCCTATAATAATAATCATAATTGCCTGTAATAAAACTCATAATGCAAAAAGTGCTGTTCTCATAGTCACATTGAATCACATTTAATCGCTGTATAATTACATCATTAGAAAACTGAAAATAATCAGCATAGTAAAACATCAGGATGAATTATGGTAATAAAAACTGACTTGAAACTTTGTTTGAGTGAAGTACAAGTTTTACACCAGGGCTGAAATGGGGGGAGTGGGGGGCTGAGTCTAGGGAATTATTTTTAAGGGGTTAGAGTTCCAGTTCAAAATGTAGAGAATTTCCATCTTTTATCCACGTAATAGCCTCCAAACCTCCAAATACTATGCAAATGTAATACTTATGTTGGCCATTTCCACCACTGTTTACACTAATAAGATGGTTTAAAGTGTTTATTTGTTTACATACGTGAGATCAGTTTTTTTTTTACTCTTGAGTCTCATGTCCAGAAATGACCTTTGTTCATGTAACACACATTCACACCTTGAGATTAGGTCAAAATAGCTGTTAATAGTTATTAGTAAATTATTAGTAAACGCCAAATACTTGCTTGTCATGTAGTAGTAGTTTTTTTTGTCTTTGTGTGGAATAGCATGCTTTACACATTCACATTTATTACAGTTTCTGTAGTATGTGTATTACACACTGTTCTGTTTGCATGGAATACCTGGTTGACATAATATTTGGCCTTGGATTTAATAAAATGTGCAGTTTTGAATAGAGCACCTTGCACACAATACTGTATCCCACAATGCACTTCTTGTTTAATTTGGTCTTCTATTTCCACACTATGAATGAGCCTAAGGAAATATCAGCATTGACATTATGTCTTGCAAGTCCTATGCAATTATGAATCAAGAAGAAGACCTTTTATGACCTTTACACCAAAAAATTGAACTAAAAATGCAAAATTATTTTTATTAATTTAATTATAATTTTATTTTATTTTACAAGTGAAAACTGGTTGCCAGGTCCTAATTTAAACATGCAACATGCTCATGTGAGGTAATGTAAAAACAATGTTGCATACTACTATTTGAAATGTTATTGCATTATGCAATTTTAAAAAATAATATGCACTTTAGCAGTATGCTACTATTGTGTTTTAAACTAAACTTTGTCACTGTGTGTGCTTTGGATTTGTAACCCACTCTTTCATTATTTCCTAAAGCTTAGGAAAATCACACATTGAGATAAAATAAGGAAGATGGCGACCACTGCAACCCCTGAGCCACTTACAGCCCTCTCCCGGTGGTATCTGTACGCCATCCATGGCTACTTCTGTGAAGTCATGTTCACGGCCGCCTGGGAGTTCGTGGTCAACTGTAACTGGAAGTTTCCAGGTGTAACAAGCGTATGGGCGCTCTTCATTTACGGAACCTGCATCTTGATCGTAGAACGCATGTATCTCTGTCTGCGGGACCGTTGCAACGTTCTGCTCCGCTGCATTATTTACACGCTGTGGACTTACCTGTGGGAGTTTGGAACGGGTCTGCTGCTGCGGCAATTCAATGCCTGTCCGTGGGACTACTCTGAGTTTAAATATAACTTCATGGGTCTGATCACAGCAGAGTATGCCGTGCCCTGGTTCTGCGCTTCTTTCATCGTTGAACGGCTAGTGATACGCAACACGCTGCGATTGCGCTTCTGTGAGGTTGCTGACGCCGGCCAGGTTGAGCAGTTGGATAGAAGAGGCGGAGGAGGGCGACAAGGAAGAGGGGCCAGAGATGGAGCCACCAGCACTAATGGTTACGTTAAAGTGGATTGAGGTTCCTGCTGTTAGCCCCTTTCCACGTCTGAAAGATGAGCTGATTCTGACCCTCTTCCATCACCCATAACACAATCCACACATCTATTCATCTCTCTCCCACCTGCTTCTGGGGAAAGAGTCTCTGGGACACAGCTGCCATGGTTCCACGTAGAGACAATGGGACAAAGTACACAACAGGACTGCGAGAAACTGACTGGTTTAATCTTTTCACCAGCTGGCTTTCTTCGCCCATGTGGAGAAGCGTACAATCGACACACCAGTGTCCAACTTTTACTGCACTCAGTTTGGCCACAAGCAAGTTGCTGGTAAGTTTGAAGAGTTGGCAGTAGGAGTGTCGTCTGGTGACAAACAGTAAAAATAAAATAAAACCCTCCACCTATCTCCGTATCGTCTTGTACCTACCCAACCAGTTCATCCGCTCCAGAAATTTTGGGAGGAGACACAAACTAAACAAAACAAAATGATCTGTGTTCTCTTGAACATATGACATCTGAAGAACATGAAAAACAGGAACACAGACATCAAGACAAATGAAAAGAAATATATCAAGTGCTTTAAAAACACAAGTCCTTCTGAGAATATACGAGCAGTATCCATATAGTAGCAAAAGCAATTAACTGTAAGGATAAAAGCTTACCTTTGGAGCATTAGTTGTATTTATTAATATCTAAATGTAGTTAAAAAGTTATAATATATAAAATATTGCATTGTACATATATACTGTATACTCTAAAGCAATGCCTTGTACTTAAACTTAGTGTTTTATATGCATCAAAAAATTATGTGCTTGAACATGCATGAAAGTTGTCTTCCAAAAGCATTTTCATAATATGACTGATCTTGTCTCATCTGTAAATGTAGTTCCTTCCGTTTTATTAACATTAAGCTTTATTAACACATACTGAACATACTAAAGGAGTATTGTATTGTTTTGACATACAGTAAACATGCTCAGTGCTGGTGCTCAGTACTGTACATAAAAACATGACTGTATAACCTGTGATTACACTGAGGAGGGTGTGTTAATATTAAATGTGTAAATAAGTCAATTGGTGCTAGATTCTCAACAAGTCGTTTTAAGAGATCTGATGATGGTTACTGTATGTAGGTTCACTGACCTCAGGAAAATCTATGTTAATTGTTTCATTTTCCATACCATAGTCTCCCATATGCCATTTAGTATTGGATCAAGATTAAGTGAGATATTGTGGCCCATTATTTTAAATTTCAACATCACCTTGGTTTTACCTTCATGATAACAGTTACAGATTATGGATGTGCCATAAGGCTTTGTTGAACTGTATTCAATTTGATCTGTATTGGTTATGTTACTAACCAAACAAAAATTGTATTTGAAGCATGAAAGTCACACCTGTCCAATCCATTTTACACTGAATATGAATAAAGGTATGAATGATTTTATTTGTCAAGCAATTTTGTTCATCACTAGAGCAACATGCAACTATACACATGCACGAGACATTTTAGATTAAATGATAGCAGCGTCTTCTACACTGAAATAAAATCTGTCAGGTCTGTATCTCAGCCATCAACAAAGTCAGCAATAATATATAACATGTTTTTAAGTAAAGTTTGGCTGTGCATCTTTCAGTCTTGAGTTCATTGTTAGGTGAACAGCACTTTGCACATCAAAGTTTATGTTTTAAAATACTATGAATTGATGATGAACAGGGCTATTATGTTCCCGTACATTTTGTATTTGTCAGTAGTGCACAATTTCTAAATTGCAATACAGATCTGTCACCTACTGGTATGTAAGTTACAACATCTGTATTTAAGTTACAGAGATGTTACTTAATGCATTTTGCAGTTTAACTTTATTCAGTCCTGTGTTCAGGCAATGATAATTTGACATGTAACAAAAATGCAGTTATCTGAATTTCACAAGTGGTGACACCAGCGACTCACACATTGATGCATTTTACAGTTTGTTGTCATTCTTTAAAACAGTGATAGTTTCACACAGAGATCCTCTTTTTAAAAAACCTAAGCATTAGCTTTACAGCAATTGTAAAAAAACAAAATCTACAAGAGGATTTTTTAAAGGATAACCACTACAATAAGTGGTGTCACTGCTGTTGTCTATCTCTGACCTTGTCTCAAATAAAATTAAAAAAACTAAAACTAAAAACTAAAAAAGCTTAAGGCATCTGATATGATGTCAGACTGAGACCCAGCAGAGTAGACGGGAGCTGTCTTGACGTGTTTTTAAGAAACGCAGTTTTGACAGAGCTGTTTTTTTCTTTCTTTATTTGATACAACATGACACGACAAATTAAGAACAAAAACAACGGTTTGAAAATACACTATAAGCCAGCGGCAACAAAAATAGAGGTGCATGTTTATTAGGGTAATTTTAGTAATCGGCAGAACGAGGAGTGAAGGCGGGATCCGAGTGGCGTAAGTGTATTGAGAACAAATTATGGGCGCCAATTGTGGTTTCAACCACAAGAAACATTGAGAATTAACATACAAACACAAACACACAAACTTCCCAAAATTCAGAAATCTTTCATTAAATCAAGACAACTCAGGTGAGTAAGAAAACGCGACTAAACTAATCGACCCTGTGCACGTGTTAATGGTTAACTTGAATGTTTCATACTAAAATTTGCGCACATAACTGCAGATATTACATAGACTTTATGCCAACATTTCCGCTGCACATCTGTTTTTTGGACAATGGGCTGCATTTACATCTACTTTACCAAACATTTCCTAAAATATATTAGCGTTGCTCGTATCTTCGAAATCCACGATGCGAAGAAATTAACTTGCTTCAGTAAAACATCATTTTTATTGTTTTGTTTATTTATAAATGTGATGTTTCCACTGCGTCACTAGATGGCGTAGTGGCACCACCGCAGAAACCTTGTACTGGACCATAAGTATTGCAGTTACATAGTGTCATAAGTATTACCATAAGTATTGCTGCTTCAAATCATTAGTAAGTATGAATTCTACTTCAAACAGTGTAAGAATCGTTTAGAATCTGTTTAATTTTTATGACAGTAGGCGATAATACAAGGGGCTAATACCATAGTTTTATTGTAATAGCTATAACTATTTTTTACACTTTTGCAGACATGACAAAAACTCAATTACAAGTGATCTTTTTTATTGTATTTTTTTTGTATTTTGCATTTTTATTGTATTTAGGGTGATTCTATATTATATTTCACTGCTTCCTGGCTTTTTCTACACCATATATCCTGCTCAGCTCTTTTCCAATTATGCTTTAGAATCTTTAAGTTATTCTATGAATACAATAACTTATTTTTATTATTGTGAGTCAATGTTGTTGTTTTTGATTGATTGATAACAACAGGCTGGATTACACAACCTTTCCCAGGAATTTTTTTTTATCAGAAATGAACCACTCATTTAGGTTTAGATATTTACATTTGATTGCTTTCTGTCATTTAATTCTCAAAATTCACTTTAATCCTGGTGTCACCATGTATCCCTAAAAGGTTTTTCAGTTTCTGTGGTATCTTTCTTTTCTAAACTTTCCTGCCCTTTTTATAGACTCAGCAGCTATCAAAGGCAATTACGCTTCACCTCAGATCCTTTAAATGCAATTTGCTAATTCTTCTTTCATCACGTTTTCATTGAAGTGACAGCACACCTATGGGCTCACCTGACTGCATGGTGGGTGTGCCTGGTATGATGTAACTACATTTTCAAAAGCCAATCAGACTCTACCTGCTGTGCAACCAATCATCTGTCAACATTCCAAATATGGTCAGGCCCTAACCCTTAAAGGAGACGGTAAAAATTAAAGGCCTTTATATTTCCTCTCAAACAACAGATGTGTGTGTGTGTGTGTGTAAGTGCTGTTTTTTGAATGTATTCCACTGTGATGAAGCAGCAAAGCAGCTCATAATTGGAGTCTCTTGCTCAAACAGTGCCAGGACTTACAACCCGCTAAGCCTAGACATGGGGTAGTGGGGAGGCTTGAGTAATGGCTGGAGTCTGCGGGGAGGGATTGGGTCTTTATACTGTGTCTTTGCGTGTCAGTCATCATCGCTGTTAGAGAGCATTGGAGCGAAGGAAAGCTTCATGCTGCATTTGAGGGGTGTGTCAAGAGCAAACCAAGTTGAATAGCACAGTGTCAGGGCCCGAAGCCATTCACAAAGCAGGTTAGAAATGAAGAAAGAGTCTAAATAAAACTGCGCTGTTGTTTATGGGGTTTTGCAGACATAGATGCACAGAGTGGCAGTGACTACAGGAGACTGTGTAAACATGGGCTTTGCTTCAGCCACTCTTTCCATGTTTTTTAAAGGGTTTAGACTTCCATTTAAATCCTGATGTTGCCAGCCAAAAAGCAGAGAGTGCAACTGGATGTTCTTACCTTGTCCTCATTCTTACATAATGGATCTGCTTTCTAAATCAGTGTTTTAACTGTGACGTGTGGTCTTGTTACCAGTTAACAGTGATGCATGTCAGTCAAGTTACTTTATATTTTTTTAGGGAGAATATACCAAAACATTATGTATAAGTTATTAATTGACAGTAGTGTTTGATTAATGCATAACCTTTATAAAAAAATCACAAATTAGGCACTTATATTAAGCACTATATATTATATAAATCCAAAATATATATCCAAAATATATATCCAAAATGTAGACAATATACAAAAATATTGTGTAGTACATGTACACACACACACATGCACGCACACACAAACACACACACACACACATATACACTACCAGTCAAAAGTTTGTAAACACTCACTCATTTTCTATTAATATTTTTTTTAACAGTAGTTTAACAGTAGTTAAGTAGTTAAGCTTTATACAAGAACTGTACAATTCTGTGGTATCCCTTTATTTAGTAGCTGGATAAAGGTGTGTGTGTGTAAAACAGTTTCCACAGGTTTAATTCTCTTTGTGTAAATGTTTATGAGCATAGTGGAAACATTGTGATGTTTGCATTACTACATTGAATTTTAGATTGATTATAGATTGCTTATCTAGTTGAAGAGCTTCACACTTCAACTTTTACCATTGTTAATATTATTCTAGGTTTTTTTGTTCCTCATCTCAGTTTATACTGTAACTGTGAATAGTAAATCTCATATACCACCACAATTCTACAGCAGAGTTAAATACAGTTCTAACCCCCTTAAATTAAACATGTTAACCCAGGGTTAAAAAATGTCTCATTATTTTACTATGACGCTACAAATCTGTTTCCATCTACCTTCTTCTGCTCAAATAAAGATATTCCACAAGCCTGTTTTCCACACGCAGCCCAGTAGCTAGAAATTGTTCGCCAATAATCTCCTTGTTAAAAGCCAAAACAAACAGTCACCTGTGGGAGTAATTTGTGGCTGCCTGTGACAGTTTTAAACGGCGAACAGCTGTACTGTCACACTGGCCTGTTGCCGTTATGTAAACGGCCATTGCTTATCTCCCACTCAGCTTTGCATAACGTTACACAGAGGTTTCCCACACTGCTTTGCATTTTTACCAGAGTATTTGATCAGCAGGCTATCCTGTTTTCTTTTTCTTTTTTTAAGATAAGAGCAATAACTTTACTCTCATTTTTCCTCTCTGGTTTGTGTATCTTCTGTTAAATTTAGTGCCCTGTTGCTTGAACTTGAGACTGCATTGTAAACAATAAAGCAGATGCAAAGTGGTTCTCAAACTTTGTCACATGCCACATTTAACTTTTATGAAGGCCATAACTTTATTGGAGTAGACGAGGATGGGGAAGAGGCATTTGCACAAGCATGGAATGGAAACTTTTTATCTGTCCATGGTGTGATTTAAAGGACTCTTGCATTTGAAAGTTATCATGCAGGTATCATCATCAAAGCTTTAGCCTTGTGGAAACATCCCCAGTGTTCATGTTAAATTTAAAACCGGTCTGGCCATCTCCAGTTCGTGAACACTCTAAAGAAATAAACTTGGGCACAATTCTCTATTTGTTGGTCTCTCTTCATCTGTCCGTTTCAGAATTCCAAGGCGTTTTCCAGGCTTTTTAATCCAAGACTCTTTAAACCACACTAAAGCTCTCCAGGTACCTTACAGAGAGTGTGAATTATGGTAATGGCTCCTGGCAGGGGAGAAAATAAATGCAGTTATTAAAATGAATGGCTGCTGCTAGTCCTGTGGTCCAGACCCGAGGCAGGGGTGGAGAGCCAGGCCTCTCAAATTTCTTCCATCTCCTACCAACACCTACATCACGGGTGTCTTCCCATTACATGTCAAAGCCCTCTCTCTTTGGACTTTTCCGTAGTTGGTTTGGCCTGGCACGATGGTACGATGCGGCTGCGTGCCAGGCACTTGACGGCCCCTGAGTACCTGGCCCCATTCTGCCGTCTAACATTTTTAACAAGCTGCAAAAGCTGCTGACAGACCCAGTTTGGTGTTAAAGAAAAAATCTACCCCCAACTCTGGCTTTTGAAGTGGTAATAGTTGTGCTTGGCAAAAGATGACATCATAGTGGGTTCTGATCGACAGAACCCAAAAGTGAATCTTGGCTGTATGGACTTAATCTTTGTTTTTGGTTTTATTTTCAGATTTTCTCCAAGTCTCAAAGCTTCCATCACACTTTTTTTTACCTAATGACAGATCCAAACCGTAGGACATTATTCCTAACCTTTTATGTTGAGCAACTGTGCATGTGAGAGCAGGTACCGGATCTGCTTTTACCGCTCTAGGCTGTCCAAACGGTTAGTACCAAACAGCTGTACCGGTATGTTATCTTTGATGTTAAAAGGTCATGATGAAAAGATCAGTTTACAGCTTTTTTCTTTTTTACTCTATACAAAGATCATTTATCAAGTAAACTGCAGGAAGTCGTTGGTTGTTCCTCAGTTCAATGAATCTAGATTAGTGTAAATATATTACTATAATAAAGATAAAGGTGTCTGTTATGCCTTTAATAAAGCATGAATGGGCATCACCTTCAAAGCAGCTACTGGCTGCGCTAACTTTGTGATTAGCATCCAAGTTTTAAGTGTAATGGGTGTGTGTGTTTTTAATAAGGTATTAAGGTGAACAGCTGGCATTGGCGAGATCTGTACGCATTCATGTTTCCACACAGAGCCTCCAAACTGACGTCCAAAAGCGCTGAAAACATTCCCATTAGCTGAATTGCCTATTCACTGTTAGTTGTGAGTGTGTGACCGTTCCACTTTAGCTCTGTCTTGTTTCCTTCTCTGTATAATTCATCCGCATCGTACAATCTTGATTTAATATACATTTTAGCTGTGTTCAGGGATGCAGAGTAAGGCCGAAGACAAGAGTTACAGTAAAGCGCTCCCGGCTGGGGTGTTTGGTTTGAAAGCACACCACTGGGGTGTACAATACAGTGTGACCCATGTTATTGCAGGTGCACGCATATTACGTCTGATTATGAAATATGTGAGACATTTCACTGCCTCAGTTTTTTCAACTGCTAAAAAGTGTTAAAGTGGTCATTTGAGGCTTTTGAAATTTCCACTCCTCGTTGCGGAGAAGCAGAAACAGAGAGAATGTGTGAGAGTGAATACAGCTAAGAAGTAGATAGTGAGGTTTATTTAAAGAACTAGATGACAACCGGCAGGGTGATGTATGTAGACTGTTAAGGTGTGGTCAACAATGATCTCATCACCCAGTCATTTGTGGCTGGGTGTTTATGTATAAACACCGTCTTTGTCTTTAATGGGGGATTAATACAAATTAATTTCTACCTCTTGAACCAGCCCTTAGGGGATAACACACTAAAGCATAAAGCTATTATTCACAAACCCTAAATCCTCTGTACTCATAGTGAGGAATTGATCTTTTATTAGATCATGGACTACTATACAACTTGCTTCATCACTTGCGGTCTAGGTGGTTTTACTTTCTGAACATAGCGGTCCCCATCGGCCCGTTCTCTCTCTGTGGACCTGTAAAACGCACTGGAGCCACAGAAGCTCAAGCGAGAGGCCCATTTGGGTTTCTATAAAAAAGTTTTAGATTGTAAAAAGCGTGATTTAGTATGGCAAAAAATATCATGCATTCTGCATGTTATTTTTGGACCACAAGTTTGGCTCATTTTTGTCAGAGGGAGGGTCTTTCTCCTTGTCACATCATGGCTATACTTTATTACATTTTAACTGCTCACTGTAAAGTTTGTGGTCATTTAGAAAATTGCTCTTGCCCAAGCTTTGCATGGCGAAGGTTTAGGTGGGAAGTTGATTTGCTGTTTGTGTGTGTACAGTGGCCCCAAAAAGTGTTTGGACACTTTGGTCACACTCAGAATATGTGTGAATGTCTTTGCGTTATATAACTAAATTTCAGAGCATGTGGCATTTATTAGCACAAGCACATTTTAAGCAAAACATTTCAAGCAAGACATTTTTTAAGTCTGTTTCAAATTACATCAATATGATGTACATAAATCAATATATTGTTCACAATGAGGACAAAAGTATTTGAGCACTTTTAGGTTGTCAACTTAGTGGAACTTGTCTTTGTGATAAACTACACTTGTGGTTGCTGTGCTGGGACACCTGTGTGAACTTAAGTGGACTGACTTTATAGGTCTGCTAAAAGTCACCTTTAGGAGTAATTTAGTTTTTATAATGTAATGGCATTTGTACACAACACATAGTGCTGAGGAAATTCTTACAGGTGACTAAACCGCACCTGTTGAAAACAATCTGGCTGTTGGGGTTTTTCCTAAAGCTGACTGGTTCTATTAAAAAGACCTAATTAATGCATAAGTACCATCGCCTCATACATTTATTGTTAAAATGGATTGAATAGTTGTGTAAGCCTATTAAATTCATCACACATCATCATGACTACATCTACAACGGCAATCATTGTTTTGTTCCTGTGAAACAGGCCTCCACACCTGCCTGCCAATAGCCAAGAGGCTTACAGGCCAATGAAGTGCTTCCCGGCATTTGATTGGCTGACAGCTTGTCACTAGACAGAGGGAAAGGAAAGACCAAATATATTATGATGTAACAGTGGGAACACTCTTTCAAGGGTCTAGCCTTAGGCTCTCTGTCTTTCACAGCATTTGAACTGTTTTTGTTGTTGATAGATTGTCTTGTATATACTCATACATACACAAACTGACTGACATTTACTCATGTTTGTGCTTTTCAGTCATTTTCCTCAGTCACTTTTGAGTCATTTTCCTTAACACTCAATGGCAGTAAAAGGAAACTCAGTCGAGCTGACAAGCAGAACAATGAGCTATGGCCAGTTTGGCACCAAAGTCAGTCAACCAACAAACTTCCATTTTATGAACTACCTTGCTTGTATCCCTGACTTGGTTCTTAGAATGACAACAGATAAGTATAGTAAAAAATAGTACACAATTTACTGTATTAATATAAAGGAATTTTCAGTTTTTATTTTTATGGCTTTTTTACCTGTATTTAAAATTTTGCATTGTGTTGTGTTTAGAGTTGACAGAAATGTTAATATTGTTTTATTTATTATTTAAATAATTATTATTTTGATATAGTGTATCGCTATAGTGAAAATACAATTTTGCTGATTGATATTTGTTTTATTGGTTTAGTGAGAATCATTTATAGCAAATGGATCAATTTATGGTGAGATATCAGAGGTCATTTGGTTGAAGTTGCCCTTGACAGTGGCACTGTGAGTGGGTTTGTGTCTCTATCATCCCGTGGGATCCTGTAACAGACCTGAGAATGACTGCTGTGATCCAGCGAATAGCATCTTGAGCCGCGTGTGACCAACATAGTTATCGTAATACAGACACACATGTGTATCAGGTCACCTCTACATTCAGCCCTCCTGGTCTTCACGTTTGATGTGGGCTCCTCGGTTTTCCAGAGCGTCTGCTCTTCCAGCATTCCTCAAATTCCTGAGCCTCGTATCAGACCACCCGGTTTACGCGTAAATTCGCCCAGCAGCCCCATGTCTACGTCCTTCTCCTGTATCTTTTCCTCAACCCCTCTGCCCCTCAACCCTTGTCCCATCTGGATCTTCTCTAACCTGCCTGCTTCCACAACCTGTGTTGTGTTCAGAGTATATATACGACTAGCCTAGCACAAGACATTAAATCTGTCCTATCTAGTATCTCCTGTCTGGACGGTGTGGGTCTGTGGTAGATACACAATCTTCAGTCGCCCCTCATTAAAAGGGATCAAGACCTCTTCTGTCCTGTTTGGGGTTGTAGATGTTTGTGTCTGCGGTCAGTGGAGCAAAGGTTGCAAACCCAGATTTCTCGATAAGGATGGAAAGAATGTAACACTGCAGAAGATGAAATTTTTACTTTATTTCTTGTGTCAACTCTGACACACGCAAATCAAAACAATGTAACGTTTGAGCCAAAGCACTGTGATAAGCATCTCTTTAACAATATGTCTGCAGTAATGCTTTGTGCTCAAGATGTTTTTGTAGACTCACCTTTGACATGAGCCAGAGTTTATTTCCTTATATTGTGGAACGAATATCTCTGGTCACATTCAGATGAATAACTTGAAGTACACACCCAAAAACATTACACATACGTGTACTATAATTTATAAACATTCTTAATTTGTTGTCTTTAGGTCATCAGCACACATTTACATTTCTGCATTTGGCAAAATCTTTTATCTAGAGTGACTTGCAGTGAATTTTGTGTGTACATTTAAGGAATCAAACATGCTCCAGTTTACCTACAGGAAGGCATTTTGTCCCTTTGCCCACCACAGATCTGTACTTGGTTAGTCCACTCAGTGTCAGGGCTCAGTGGCTGCTGTTTCCTTTTATATGAAATGGAATAGCTGGGCTGTATATGGGAAAATTTATGGATATCTGAAGCAGGTGTAAGATCAGAGAAGACACAGTAAGGTTGGTATAATCATTGCTGTGTTTTGTCAGATAAGACTGGCTGTTATCTTACCGGATGGTCCTTTCAACATGACCAAAGTGTAGACTGCTTGTTCATTGGTTTTGTGATGACTTGGTAAGTCTGTGTGTGTGTTTGAAAGAGGGAGCAGGCTTTAGCTCTTTCGGCAGGATTTGTGGTAGATGACTCAGCCTAATGTTCTCAGACGTTTCAGACTGTATGTCAACAAAGCACAAACATCATGTTGGTTCATTTGTTTGAAGATGCATAACATTCAGTATACACAATGTTTGTCCCTGTTGGCTCGGTTTCTTTCTCCTTGCTTCTGTGTGTTTTGTTGTGGCTGTTTGCCTGGGACTGACAGTAAACTTTGTGTCAGTTCTGAGCACTCTATGAGTCACCCTACCTGAATGGGACGCACTCTGAGCATGCTGGGAAAAACAAATCTCAGCAGTGCTTCTCACTTCCTTATCAGGTAGTGTTCTCTGCTTACCCATTGTTTTCGTGACAATCATGTCATCAAACCAGTCCAGGCCAACTTCAAACCACCAGGGAATCTCCAGCCAATTCAATGCTGTCTGTCCACTATTTTGTTGGAACAGCTTGCTGATTGACAAGTGAACAAGCCAGAATGTTTACTTGTAACAAAGACTCATAATTGTTTTGTTTTTTTCCACCAGGCCTGCCAAGGGTAATGTTTCTTCATAAAAGTGAGAACAGATTTGGAAAAGACTGAAAATCTTTATATGTTCCAAGTTCTTACTCAACAGTTTCATAATAATGTGAATGTTAAACTTAGTGTGAGATCTTTCTCTCTCTTCTGCCCTTAATTGGACTTAATTTAGGGCTTTAAAATATTTTACTACAAGATTACCTCCATCATCTCCACTTCAGTACTGGTTGTAGAAGTCTTTGTGACATTTACGAGCTGAAACAAGAGCCAGGGCCTGGATTTTGTGCATATTGCCTATAAACTACACCTTATTTACCAAACTGCACACTGTTCTTCAGTAAGCAGTAAATGACACGGTACTGGTATATGATTGACCAATCAGAATTGAGTTTTCCAGATAGCAATGTAATAGTAACAATAATGGTTTAAACATGTTGAATTGTATCACATGATCAGGAGATGCAATCAGGATTTCAGTTTCAGTGGATTGCAGGGCACAATTGCATGTTTGTCAGACTAACATCTACAGGAAGTGTATTAAAATTAACACATAAACATCATAATTTCTTGACAGTAGTGTGCTGTCGAATCCCCACAATAACGCAACCACTTAATCAAAAGTTCACACACTTAATAAACAAAAATACCAGATATTCTGTTGCTTTGAAAATTATAGAATGCAGAAATGTTAGTATGTAAATACAGACATAATGTTGGACAAAAGTAGAGCCAGCAGATTTTGAATGTATACTGCAAATTGTATATACCGTCCATACAGTCTAATATTTAGGAGGTGGGGCCTATAAATGCACATATCAAATATAAGTAAACTTAATACCATTTAAAAAAATAAATATGTAAGAATGAGAACCAACTTAAACTTTAAACTTACGATTATTGATAAGTAATTATGTTTGAATGAGAGTTTTTACAATGTAAGGTTTAAACCAGGAAAAAATACAGTAGTTTACTTGCTATATCTTTACAGGGTTAGCCGTCCTATAATGCTTCTGATGTAGTGGAGATTATTGGCCCCTTTAGGCTCAGGAATACACAATGAAGATGTAGGCATTAAAGAGGGTGTGGTGCACATTTGTGGTGTCAAGTTCTCTTAGATTCCCAATTCACCTTCAGGGAAAGGAGAGATGGCTGGATGCTGGGAAAAATAGTCCAAATGACAAAACCATGCACCAAATACAATTCATCTCTTGTAGAATGTTCGGGATGGTCCATGTGTCCCTTTCCTGTCTCACTGAGATATTTCACAGCCTGTGTGAAGAGCTCTCCGCTGTATAATGTGGAAAAAACATGTTTTTGAAAGCTCTGTTTCATAACCAACAAATTATTGTGCCTTCAAGATGTTAGAGGCACTGAATCAAGTAAAGAAATTTTCTTCAGGTCAAAGGCTCTGTGCTCAGCCAGGAAATATAGAGACTTTTTTTTTATAATTGAGAGGCTAACAGTTTAACTTCAGTAAGACAATTTGAAGTCTGAGGTAATAACAACTAAACAGCAGGGGGCGATCTGACAGTTCCCAGAGGGGTTTTAAGGGGAATATCTCTCTTTGCAGACTCACATGAACTAGAGCTGTCAGATTTCAATAGACATGACACCTCTGACAAAAACATGCATGATCTCATACTTCATACATTTCAAATTCTTGTTATGTACCTTTGCTCCTTGTCACACACACACACACACACACAAATTTGTTTATTGTCTTGTACACTTCATCTACAACACAGGCACGGATCTGTCATTGTGGCTCCTTTACTAAAACCACAAATTTCTCAAACATGTGACGTTGTAATTTCCTTTTTCAGATTCGTCTGTAGTTCCTCATGCAATCACAAAAACAAGGCAGCTGGTTTCTTGTAGAACCTATAGAATCTATAGGGAAGTAAAATCACAAAGATATATCTTTAATATCTCAATTTACAACAATGATGCAAAGATACATTTTCTCCTGGAAGAACTGACCCCAGCCATTTTACATGGGTCTTCCCTAGAGTTTCAAATATACTAAATAATGTCTCAGACTGTGCTCAAGTTTGTCATAATGCTATAAAGTCTGAAGTCAAAACAGGTACTCATCAAATTCATTCAAGAATGATTATCTGCGATATGCTGTACATATTACCTTTATAGCTCTATACACTTACTGCATGTCAACAACAGTCTCAATTATGCCTACCTTATATCTCTTAAGGATTTTTGGGAGAAACATCTGAGACAAATTTAATACTTCACTGAGACATAACTTCACTGAGATATCCAGTAGCTCCCCTGAGTTATGAGCAGTCTTAGAGCTCTTTCCGTTCTCATTCCTTTGTGTGTTTTATCTGTGCATAATTTAGTTTTTCTCACAACACATTGTTTATAAGATAAAATGACTATTGTATACCTGTTTCAATTAGTCTCAGTGTGTTACTTAGGTGATAAGAATGTCAGTGTTTTTAATATGTGTTTTGTATATTTGTGTATGTGTAAGAGGTAAACTGAGGTAGGTTTCTTGAAATGTTAGAACGCCAGAATTAAAGGAAGTGAAACTCCCAAAACTGTTATTTTCTGTGCTTGAATCATACTGTTGGAGCACACATGCAATCTGCTGAGCTTGTCCAGTATCAGAGGGGAGTGTTTGTGTATGTGTGCCTGTGGGTGAGTGGGTGGTTTGGCTGTCTGGAAGCTGATCGCTCTGGAGGGGACCTCCAATCATTCCCCTGATATGGTGAAAAGTGCAGGGCTGCAGAAATGCATTCCAGCCCAGGGAGAGAGCAGCACGGGTTCCACGACTATCAGGTTCTCTTGCACGCCTGTGGCTTGGGCCCAGCGCAGCCCCAGCGAGTAAGAAGTACCGTACCGTAAGAAGTATACATCATTTGTTCTGAAGTGGCCAGACCAGACACAAATGTGGGCTCTCAATGAAAATGAACAATTCTGCCAATACAGAGATGAAAGTGGGTGCTGAGAGAAGAGTCCAGCTTTAGCACTTCACTATGCTAGTGTGTTTGCTAGCTGTGTGTTTGTGTGTGTGTAATGTTGTGTGGGTGTTTTGGGTCCTGTCTGCATGTGTGTTCTAATGATTCAACCCAAACAGATGGATCAGCTTAAGTTTTGTGTGTGTGTGTAGGAGACAGAAAAGCTCTGTTGCTAAACTTAGTGAGCTGCCTATCTAGATAGCCTGGTAAGAAACCATAAGCATGCTCCAAACCTGAAGTCATTTCCATAACTATAATTATTCTACCTTCTGAGATAGTTCTTTCTATTATTATTCTATTGAATAGATGATCTATCTATTGAATAGATGAATTAATCTATTGGCTGAATTCTATTAACTTGACATGTATCCTTCACATAGATGACAATCCCAGAATTCATTGCAAAAAGTTCAGTAAGCAAATTTAAGATGGTGGATGAAAATATCAAGAAAAATAGCTAATTTAATAATCTATTCTATTCTAATCTAATCTAATTTAATAATTCGTTTTTTATACTTTAATACTGAAAAGTAGTAATTAAATTAAAAATAAAAGTTAAAATTAAAAGTGATAAAGTAAAATTGAGTTTAAAGTGGACCATTTTATGTAGGATGTTAGCAATAGACAACAAAGCAGGTTCATTAGCATTTGGGACGGAGCTAAAGACAGAAACAAGAAAGCAGTGAAGGAGGCAGAAAACATCTTTGGACTACTAATAAGGACACCAATGGTCTAAAAAGGCCTCTTTTACCATCATGTCTATTCTAATTTTTAAAACCAGCAATAACCATGTGACCAGCCAAACATAAACCAATTTGTCTTTATGCTTGTATATAACATCAATATTTTGTTGCCACAACATTCTATAACAGATCCCAGCCCTAGTATAAGCTGATTCTATCAGGCTGATGTTTCCAGGGGCAACCGTCCATCTGACTTAGCGGGCCAGACCTACACCAGGCCTTTACCTTTGGCTGAACGCTGGAATTCTTTGTGAGGGACTTTGAGTTACCAAGGGAAGGGAGGGTGAGCTAAGCAGGGGAGATGTGTGTAGGTTGTCTCCCGTGCTTTCATTCTTAACATGGGCTCAATCCGCTTCTTCTATTCTGCAAATGAAAAGATAACATTGACACTCTCTCTTGTAATTCTTGGTAAGACCAGCTCTTTCCATGCTAGTTTAGATACGTAGCATTACCTGTTTGCTTATTAACCCAACTTTCTATGTGTCCGCATGTCCGTGAGGGCCCTTGTGTTGGTGTTTGTGTTTTTTGGCCGTCTGTAACCCGTAGACAAACAGAGTGTGACGGGCCACAGGAGAAGCAGATGTTGCTCTAAAACACTTTCACTTCCTTTTTTGAAGTGCATCGCCTCCCTGTCCACTTCCTCTTTCCCTTCTTCTTTTATATTCCTTCAAAGTGATGAATACATGATCTGAATGTTGCGAGAACAATGTTTTACTTTGCTTACTGGCTAAATTTAACTTAGTCAAATAGTAGCTGAAAAAGTTGCTTAATACCCAGAGGAAACTTTTTGTTTTTTGCTCAGAAGTTGCTCTAGGGACATTTTTTTGAGTTTGTCAGTTATGATTTAAGTATTAGCTTTTCATATTAGCTTTTTTATTAGCTCTTCAATGTTTGTTCTTTTTTTTTAAATATCTGAAGTGACATGCTGGCCAAGTATAGAGATACTCAAAATTTGTCCTCTGCATTTACCTCATCCAGTAATGAAACACACACTGTAGTAGTGAGTTGTGAACACACAATGCAAATTGTGAGCACACACCCAGAGCAGTGGGCAGCACTGCGGTACCCGGGAGTAAGTTGTTACCTGCTGGTATTGAAATCAAACCAGCAACTTTCTGATTACAAATCCAGCTCTCTAACCAGTAGGACACAGAAATGGACACATGTGTCGGTTGTTGAAATGTAAAAAACATTGAAAAGTATAGCATAGTTCATATAATGTCATTTCGGAAAAATGTAAGGAGAAATGTTTGGGTTCATGTTTAGGTCTCTGATTGCAGCATTTGGTGTCTACACACAGTTTGAGACATTGTTGAGATAAAATTCTACAAGAGACACATTTGAGAATACTGTGGTCTGTTTCTCAGGAGACATGTGAAGCAGGAGTAGGAATAATAGGAGTCTAATCTTATTGTTACCTAGGAGAAACAACAGAGAAAATAAAGAGATCTCATATGTGCTATTTCTTTCCCATTGAGTGTTTACCTTCAGATGTTCTTGTAGCTAAACTGGTAGAGCATTGCGTTAGTAGTGCAAAGGTCATGAGTTCAATCCCAGTAAATACACATACTGATAAAAAAAAATGTAAACCTTCAATGCGCTGTAAGTCATTCTGGATGAAAATGTCTGCCAAATGCATAAATGTAAATTTACTGCCATGGCAAACTTCTAATCTAGCTGGTTTCGACTTTATTGAAATATGTACTCCTATAAAAACAATTCAAAACACAGCACTGATTCACATGCAGTAATCCAGTTATGTATCAGTAGGGGATTTTAATATTTGTTCCGTATTAAGTGATGTAGCATTCTACACCCTGACAGCCTGGCCCTGATCTCATTTGTGTGGGTGTTTGGGTGTAGTGGAGGAGGAAGTGATTATTTATGTCTGAATACAGATTCACATGCAGACAAGTGTGAATTTTAGAGTTTGTTTGCCCTTCTAACCAAACTGAAACTAAGAAGTGTTCTTGTTCTGTCCTGAAAACAAAAAGTGTGTTACTCACTGAAAATATGTGCAAAGTATTAGACAAATACTGCTGCTGTAGAGTATTTGCCAAAATCTTTTGCTAGAATGTGCACAGGCAGACAGCACATAATTAAATTTCTCCACAATATGATCTAACACACCTGTTGGTGTGTGTTTTGTGTGAAATCTGAGACTTTGCATGTGTCATGTAAAAACTGTTTTTCTTTGGACATTGGGAAAGGGGTAAGGCCAATGACATGCTGTTTTTTTACCAATCCAATGTTCTCAAATGTAATGTTATTGTTGATTTAATTAATGATTGGCCTTATTAAACACCTTTAAGAGGCCATAGAAAGTTCCATGAAGTTCTGTTGAATGTCAGGCCATCTATCTGCACACTACCTGAAACTACACAGGGGAATTGTGGGATATTGGAGGATGACCACAAGGTAATGGGCAAGAATATTATATTATATATTCTCTCTTATATTTTCCTTCACTCAACGAACACAAGCAATAATAAAATTTCCACAACCCCAATGATTTGTCAAATATACTGTGTGCAAAATCAAACGCAGGGAAGATGAAGTGTCTGGTAACTCCAACAGTAGAAAGACACATGTGCTATGATGACCTGGGATGAAAATGATTTTGCAGATCTATAGCACCTTTCCTCTCCTTTTCATTTCTCTTCTTCTGAACATGTGCGAGACATATGTATCAGCCGGTCTGACTGCTATGCTGTGCAATCGTTTGATTGATATTTCTAAGTTCTCCACAGGTTTGGTCTTTTCGTGTCCACCCTGGCCAGAACCAGCTAATGGTTGCTAATCTCATGTAGCTTTCAGCTAGACATTAATGTTATTTCAATTGTAGCTATAACATGAGAGTTAGCATAAATCATCTGTACTTACAATAAGGCTGCCAAACACTGCTTACCGCCACTTAACTGTCACATCTGTTCTTGTAGAATACCACGACAATGGCAACATATGGGTAGCAAACATGTTTGGTATTGGAAAGATTGGTAAGTGCTTGCAGTCCCTGCCTACCCATATGTTCATGCTGGTCCCATTGGTTTATGATGGTTACTGCTGGATTAATGTTGGTCTAGCTAATGCACCAGCATAGCTGTGACATTAAATTGATTTTGATGGTGATGTTGGTTGACCAAGGTAACATTGCTTGGTAATGTAGTCACAAAGCTTTGTAGGAGCACTTGTAAGAAACAGATGCTGGTGACCAGCTACTATATGCTGAGTTTTTGAGCAGGAGTGTCATAAACAAACAGCGACTAATGAAACATACTTGTAGAAACTGAACATTGTTTCCAATTGTGACTACCAACAGATATTACAAAAGGAAGAGAGTGTCATCAACATAACACGTAATTTCCTATCCTTGTGCATCTTCTTATACTGCTGGGCAGGAAATGGCTGGTATCTTTTTCCTATTCTCATTTATCTCATTTATTTTTCTTTCCTCTAGCAAAGAAGATCCAATGAGTGCTTTGCAGTGACCTACTTTCATGAAAACTCAATAGCAGGGCCTGTGCCAAGAGTTTAGGCTTGCCAGCAGTTTCACCCAGTGAGACAGGTCTGAGGCCTGATCATGCCAAGGTGCATAAGAATGGACTGCATCTCTTGTAAACCCCTATGCCAGGGAACATGTCGCAGTCGTTTGGCGTCAACAGGGACAGAGCGGCTTGTGGAGTTAACTGTGTCAGTGGAGAACTCTTGCCCAGATTTGTGGTCATTAAACAGATTTATGGCACCCAGTGAAGTTAATATGTATGAATGAGTGGGAAAACCAGGCCCATATATTACAGGAAGTCTTATATTGGGCTCTTAACACAGTTTTTTTAAATATGCTGAGTGGCCCAGCAACCCGTAAGCTCTCTCTCTTTCTTTTTCGTTATCAATCCTTCCTTTTTTCAGTCTGGCCTACCAGATTCCAACACCCCTTTGCATAGACCTGCATAATGGAAAATGTACATCAGTCCTAGACTTGGCTCCCCATCTAGAGATTTTCAGTCCTACCTTAAATCTATATTTTTGAGGGCCTATGGAGCCCACAAAATTCCCAACTTCAGCTACACCTCCTGTTGCTTTGTGTGACGCAGACTAGTTGACGGGGTTTGCGAAAGATGTTGGGAGACATTTAGACAGGTTGCTATGTTTTTTGGTAAGTCACTCTAATGAGCAGCTCTTCCACTGAACCAGGTTTATGGGGAGACTGCCAGCATCATTAAGAACACCTCATAATTGCCCTTTTTAGCCAAAACCCAAAGCTGAAACATCTGCTGGCACTCATCCACCTCTGCTGATTTCCTCTCTTCTTCTCCAGTTCTTTCTCTGCTCCGTATACAATTAGATCCCATGCCAGCCTGTACCTCCAGAATTCCAGCCATTATGGAACAGTTACGGTTCTACAGTCATTCCCGGAAGAAAGTTTCACAGCAGAATAAAGTACAGAGTAGTTATTTAATGAGTGTAATATGCTTAATAAGTTGCTGTTTTGTTACCGTGGCTGGTACCAGCTTTAAGTTAAAACTCTTTTTGACTGGAATATGTACTGACTCGTGTCTAGCGGGTCTACCTGCAACAATAGCCAGATTAGCTAGTTTGTACAAATAACAAACCAGACCAAAACACTTTTCATGTTAAAACAGACCATCAACAAAGCAAAATACTAGGTTTCTCTGACGTATTCCTCCTTTTTTCTGTATTAGACTTCTAGCATTTCAATGGAGACATGGACAATTATAAATCTGATAAGCACAATCCCTCATTGTTCCTTCCGAGGTCTCTAATTCACTATGTGTGACAGAGGGAAGGACACTGTAGTCGTCCAGTCGACTGCCTGATAAAGCAGCTACTGTTTGTCCCTCTCTGCCTTGAGTTCTTTGTGAAGAAAAAGAGAAAGTGCTCTAGAGAGGACAAAAGTTCCCATGTTTATGACCAAAAGAGGGAGTAACCCTTCTGTGCAGTGTCTTTGATGTAATATCCTGTAATTCAGTTCTGCACTATGGCAAGAGGTTCGAAAGGGACAGTGTGATAAGTGCCACAATTAGAAGAACGTTAATGAACAAGATTTATATCAGTTGTATGATGACCATATTGCAGGGATTGTCTGATAGCACTTACAATACAGGATACACACAAAAAAGCATGAGGAAACGGATGCAGAAGCACAGATGTGCATACAGAAAATATCACAAAGGCTTCTGCAGATGATAAACAGACATTAATATTTTGCTAAATTTAGCTCACTCTCCTTCTCTTTCTATCTATGTAACTTTTTTTCTTAAATACACTCTTAATATACAAACTTTGGTTATACAAACTTGATTCTGTCCAAATTTTTAAACACTTTTTAAGCTTTGATGCTACATCTACCACCATTCATCCTGTTCTCAGTTGGTGTTCTATAACATTTTTTAGTCAATTAGATATAGACAATTGGACAGTTTAGCAAACAATAAAAAACGGCATAAATGAAACACGTGTAAGCATACAAACACATACAGTTGTGCAAAATGATTACTTCAATATGCAAAAAGCTAATGCAATATAAAAAAAAAACATTTTATGGAATAAATCAGCATAAAATGTTAAATATAATCATGTAAGGTAAAATAAAGAAACATACTTTGTGCTGTACAATGTGCTCATATAATGACAACCTTCAAAATTAAAACTTTTAAACAACATTATGCTGCACACAGCACTCACTGCTCTATGACACAAATGTAACTGATGACTTTAAAAGGGAGTCAGTACAGGCAAGCAAAGAGATTCAGCATTGGTCTGATTCAAACACTCAGCAAATCTTGTGCAGCTGACAGATCTGCAGGCAGGTTTAACTCGACCTCTGTCCTTTTTTTGTTGGTGTATTTAGCTTGGTGGCATCATGGATCACATGTTGCAGGTCAATGTCAACTTTGTGTTTCACAGTAATAAGCACTTAAGTCATAAGTCTTGAGCAAAGAATTAACCAGCTTCTGATGAGACGTAAAAGGAAAGGCGGTTATTGTGTCCAAAGGTTGTTTGCAATCTTTTCGCTCTGATAATCTGTCTTTGATACTGAATTACTTATGGTGCCTGTTTACTAGGGCAAGAATTACTATGACCATTTGAACAAACCCCCAACTAAATTAAATCTCAAAGTATGCAGCTTGTTATAAAGATGTCTATTGTAACTGTTCTGGAGAATATTTTTCTACCTGGCAACCTTCTGCTAAAGGAGGGACCAAACTAATATTTAGAGATCTGGAGAGTACAGAGACTTGGGGGTGGGATTTTGACTTGGGTCACTAAGTTACCATCTAGCATTGTCCTAGAAACCATAAGAAATCCCCCAGCAACTGTATTAGCAATACATTGATGGCCAAACCGCACATCCTAGCATCATGCCAGTAGGTTTTTAAAATGCCTGAACCATTTGAGTAAAAAGTTAATAGTTAATTTAACTAATTTACTTAATAAGTTAAGCTAATAAAGTTAAGTTAATAGTTAGTTAATCTAGTTAATGTAAAATAGCTCTAATGCATAAGTATTCAGTCCTAAGACTTTGTAATAAAATCAAACATGGCTGTTTTGTATAATACCAGGTTGAGTTGGTGGTTTTAATACATCTTCACTGGGCTTTTACAAAAAGTTGAGAGAAACAGAGCTCTGGCAACTGCTCAACGCTTGCAATCATGTTTTGTTTGCATCTGTCTAATCGATCACCTGCCTCTGTGAGAAAGAGGGGATGAAAAGAACAGGAGAGGGAAGGGAACTGTGTGTGGCGGCAGGCGCTCTGGGACGGCAGTCTGCGGACAGCTGGGCTGGCGGTTCGAGTTTCCCCGCTTAGCGAGGCTGAAATTTCAGCCTGTTGCTAATTGAGGGCAATAAATGATTTGGTTCTCAAAACAACTACATAGGGTGCATTTCCCGCCCTTTTCTTGTCGTTTTCTTTAGTTCATCAATCCACTGCACAAGAATAACCACAGCTGACTTGATGCAAAAATATAACCTCAGATCTGCATAGGATGGCACTAGTTCAGCAATTAGATGGGCTGGTTTTTTGGTGTCACTCATGTGGATTGTCTTACTTAAGGTAATTAAGCTGATCTGGGGTCAGCTGTTCCAGTGTGTGCTTGTACAAGGAAATGTTTTTAGGAAGTACAGGCTGCTGACATGACATTTAAGTAAGGCCACACTTGCTTTAAGGATGGAACACAACAGGATGGAGAGAGGCTGCGAACCGGCCTTGGTCATGAATGTTCAAAGCTTTTGAGGGTATATATATATTGCCAACACTAACTGAATACACTAACTCATGCTCTGCTGTGCACTATGGAAGTAGATTGCCCATTTAGCACTTACAATAACACATGTATCTGTCAGCATGATCAGAAATAGTGTGCAAAAATCATTTCATCAGTCAAGGGGCCACCCAAATGTAGAGCTGTTTCTTAAAACCTATGCTTACTTTATCAGCAGAGCAAGACATTAATTGATGCAAATATATAAGGGAAATAAACCTGATAACTATTAAAACTGTGTTCTTTTATGGTCTTTAAATGGTCATGTTTTTCTTCAGTCTAGATGTTGCTAAACAGATTTAAATGCACAACACATACATACGCTGACATACATACATAAGCTGACAAAATGTCTGAGTTGTAAAGGCATTTACAAGCAAAGCAAATCAGACTAGCAAGCAAATATGTAAAAGTCAGTTTTTTGCTGAACAAGGTGCTGCCAAGAACCACTAAAACAATTTTTAAAACAATTTTAAGAGCGCATGCTTGTTTCCGGACTCAGTAGCGATATCCTCTCAACATGCATAAACCATTACGCTGTTTGCAACTACAAAGACTGATTGCTTAAACCCAGTGGACATATTAATTCAATTTTCATTGCATTACATTTTTCATGCGGTACTGCAAATGAATTTTGTTTAAGCCAGCACTAATATATTAAAAGGGCCTTGGGGTTGAGGTATGAAATATGAATTCATAGCCCAACATGCTATGAATGCTACAGTGCCACAATCTTTTCCATCAAATGCATGTCTCTCAGATCATAGGCTGGTCTGTAATTAAAAGAAGACACCAGCATCATCTCATCTTTGGGCTCCACTGCACTCGTCCTTCCTCTCCATTGCTCTCATTCTTCTTTCATTCTACCATCTCTTCTTTCATTTGATGAGTTGAGGTTGTGAATTCTCGACGGCCTCCCAGGGTTTCTGCGGCCAGCCTGAAACAGCTGAACAAACAGAGGCTGTTCTGG
>JAZGTK010003206.1:12813-28200 GCA_036877625.1 Ambastaia sidthimunki | reverse complement strand
GATAACTGAGGTTAAATATTAATCATGCAGAAACACGGTCCTGCAGGATCTTGGCTTTGGTTTCCCATCAAGCCAGCCGAATTCTACTGACTTTGCCAATACCTAATTATATTACCAATTTAGTCATGCTAAATGCAAGGAATTGGATAAATTAAGATGGTTTGTGTAATCTTGAATCTAATGCCTTTACATTGCTGTTTTAGCAAATTGTGGTTGTGGTTTAACCCTGTTAACCCTGGTAAATCTACTACCTGAAAATAAGGATGAAAATCATAAGAAATTCTAATGATTTTAGTTCTGATTCCAGTTAACAACTCCATTAAAAATTATTTTTTAAACATTTAATTTAGTCTCTAAACTCAGCTAATCTTAGCTAAAACATTTTTTTTCATGGTGCTATATGTTAACTCTCAGTGCAGAAAACACTATTTAGTACTATGTTCTTTGTGCCAACGCTCAAGAATATAGAAACATTAATATAACCAAATAACACAAAAACCATTCAGATCCAGATTTGTTTTATTATTCAGGTTATGAATCCCAACCCTACCTGAGAGCTTCATTAGGAGGTCTGTAGCCGTCTTGGTGGTAATGTCTGGGCTGAAGAGCGAGGCCGCAGTAGGTCCTGGGCCTGGTGGACTGGACTTGAGCCCAGATAGATCCAGAGAACTACTGCTGCTGCTGGGTCGCTCCCTACACAGGCTAAAGGAAGACATCACAGACACATCCCTCTCCTGGGGTTCCTCCTTAATCTGGACATGGTTTAAAGGTTCTCCAGGGGAGGCCAGCAATCGTCCGTCAGGCTGGCTCGCAGAGGGAGACGTGGAAGCATCTGTGTTCATGAGCTGATCGCCACCGTCCCCCATGAGCAAGCCCTCGCCCTCTTCTATGTCTGTGCCGGGTTCTTCTTTGACTTTGAGGTCAGGACGAGGGAAGTGCTGATGGCAACGCATGTGCAGCTTGAGGCTAAAGTGGCGAGAGGATGTGAAGGGGCAGAGTTCACACTGGAAGGTCTCCCCTCGGTCCTGGTGTTGATGGACCTGAGGAGATATTACAAAATCTGGATCACATAGCAAGGAAGCATAGCGAAGATGAATCCTCATACTTTCTGCATAACTAATCCAAAAATACCCTGAAATTACAATTAACAACTTCCTATTAACCATGATTTGTTTTTCTGCAGAGCAATGTTACCAATCACAGACATGTCCATTGAGCACATGAATGGTGTGGCGAATCATGCGAAGGCATATTAACAATCAGTTATTCAGAACAAAACAATTGTAATTAATTTGGAATTATTTCAGATGTTTTACATGTAGCACCACTGACAGTATAACAACCACCATACATGGGTGACAACTAAAATGCTTCCATTATTATCAACAAAGCACAGTGCAAAGAAAATGTTCACTGTACATTATCCAGTGTAGACATGTTCATTCATTATAACAAAAGTGTTTACGAGTTCAGAACTATGCTAATTAGATTAAACTAATCAACAATTATGATTTGTTTCATAATTGTGCTGCCCTGCTCTCTATTAGTTAATTGATTCAAGTAACTGGTAGTTTAATTTGTAATTCTGCATCATGTAGAATCACCTACATCTACATGTTATGATATGTGCTCATGATGTAGGATGTAAGCATGTGTGCTCTCAGCGACTGGAGTCACCTTCATGTGGGACTTGAGATTGTCTTTACGAGCACATCGAAAGGGACAAAGTGGACACTGGTGGCTTTTTAAGCCTGTGTGGATCACCATATGCCTCTTCCAGTAGCTCTTTCTCTTGATGACCAGACCACATACTGGGCACTGAAACGGTTTCCCTCCATCTTCAGGAGAACCTGGAAGAAACCAAAATACACATAAAAATACACATAAAATTAAAATTCACTTGCACATATAATGTACTAAATCCCCCCATTGCTGATGGCTAAGAGAGGGTAATGTTGTGAAGTCCGGACGGCTTTTTTTTTATTTACACAGCCAGGACTATGTGCAAGCAATTTTTTTTAATTGTTTGTTTGGGTGTTGATTTAATTTTCAACAGTGTTTCTTAAAAATCACTTACTCCACGTTGAATTTGGCGACTGATATCAAAGACTACAAGGAGGCATACAAAAATTTGAGAAATTGTAATTCTTAATATGGTGGCAGTCGTAATGGTGGTCCCGTCTTTCAGTTAAAAAAACCAAACACTTTTTTTGATAGTTACTTTAGCAGTAAGAGAAAACCTTAGGGAAATAAACCTGCGGATTATTCTTAAATCATTTTAAAAAAAAAAAACAGTATTTCTCAGGCTAAAGCAATTTATAATGCCACGCAAGATTGTATTGTTGACATTCTTTGAAGATTTCTGTTTTTACCCATTCAAGTAAATAGGATCTGTACCAGTGTGACTAGTATGACTGATACTAGTAACAAGCCCTTGAAGGGTTACTAAGACAGCCGCCCGCCGAATAGACTGGTTTGCCTAAAAGTGAATTTTGACTGAATTTGACTACCTCCACTTAAAATCAGCTGTTAGTACAGAAAACTTAATAAAATTGTCTTTACTCAAAGTTTTTGCAAACAACCAAAATTAACCCAAAAATATAAAGCTTAGTCAAGTGGGGCTAGCATTGTAGTATTTACAAAGAATATTAGCTATACCTTTGGAACGCTATAACATATGGGCTAAACAGCCTTTCACTCTTGTCACCTTTGTATCTATTTGTGTGAATGAGACAAAATTTGTGAGCCATGATTACACCGATCAATGCCAAAGACGCTCCTCACAAAGGAAGCCAAACACAAGGATGTTTTTAGTAAGCCGATTATTGTTGTTGGCTCCATATCCGGTGTCCATTAGAGCTTAATTGGTCTTATTAGAAGCTGGCATGATTGCATTACAAATTCTACGAGGGCCTGTCAGGATGGCTTCATAAGTATTCCAGTCGTGTTCCTCGAAAAACATCTGGTAATCAGTGTTTGGTGAAATTACCGCGCTCAGGCATTCATTGACCTGGGGTGTAAAACTTCGAGACTGCCTATTTGCAACAATAAACCACCATCTGTGGCTCAACCTCTCCCGGCAAAGAGAGCACTGTGGAAAGCACTCGTGAGGTACAATGACTGAAGGTCTTTGGTATAAAGGGAAAGAAATCGGAGCTGTTAGCTGCTTTCACAATTTTTCTGCCCATTTGGTATTGTCTTACACAGAACAATTTTTTTTCTGGTGACCGTCCACCAAGCCAGGTGAAAATCAGTTATAATAATTCAGGTGTTTTAATGTCATATTTAGAATTTACACTTCATAATTAAACAATTATTAATCATGCAGAGCATGAGTGCTTTTATTGTGTATTAGGTTACAAAAATCCCAGCCATGCAGACAATTAGTATAACAGCACTCTTGCTAGTCACATGCAGACGTGACATTGCATTTATACAAGAGTTCTATAAGGAGAGATACTGCTGAGTAACTGACCTTTCAGACAAAATGTGGCCTGATTTCTTAGTATATTTTTTCTGCAGTAATGAAAAACAGAAGCCAAAGCATCAAATTTGCTAGTCGCCACAACAAACAAACGAAGCACTAAAGCACTTCAGGTTTTCCTGTCTGCAATCAAAGTGTGTCATACCCCAACCATTCTCAACCTTCTCAGCTCTACTCTCTTTTGTCAGTGCCCATGTCAAGTCTGTCCTGAGAGTCATTCCAAGCCACAGAACTTTAGGAATTAGCAAAAACTCAACCATATCTAAGGCACTTTTTCCCAAGTCTGTGCTGAATGGAAACTCTGATGGCTGTGCCGGAGCCTGACCTAAATTCCGGGGGAATCTGCTGAGATGGTCTCTGACTGTTCGGGCTATAGGGAGCACACACACTGCCGGCCTCCGTTTGGCAGGCTGCACATCCGCGGGAGATGAGCTGGGTCTGGGAACGTGCAGCCAACTCCAGCAAACTCCCACTGTGCTAACAGACCTTTCCCAGATTCAACAGCCAACCTCTCACAGACGAAGCATGACCTTATGGCACTGCTAAATCACCACACAGTGCATTCTTCAGTGGTGTAATAATCAAAGATTTAGGCACCGTTACCTTGAAAAGAAATAAATTATTTAGGTTAAAAATTAGATGGGATTTTTTTTTTCTTTAAGTCACTAATTATGTGATTTAAGATAAAATTTAAGAAAAAAAACAATTTTTCTTTTTATTATTATTTTAGCACTTTATGGATCGTATTTTCGAATGGGCTATATAGCTAAAATATGATATCATCCCACCTTTTGGGAATATTACAGCCAGGCAATATATATCATTATTATATTTATAAAGAGCATTTATAAAGAGCCATCATAGTTAAAGAAAAGCTCCACCCCAGAATGAAAGTTTTCTCAGAATTTACTCATGCTTATGTCATCCCAGATGTTTATGACTTTATGACAAAATGCTGAAGAATTTTCATTCCATGAGTTTTTTTTTTTAAAGATTATTCTATTTAAAACAGTGTTGTGCTAAATGCCACATGCTATTAATTAATAACGTGATTTATTTTTTTATAGACAGCAAAATCAAGACTAACAAAATTGCTTGTATCTATTTTAAGAACAAACTGTTACCTGCTTGACTGCTGGGCTTGGCCCGTCCCTTGGGGATTGTTGGCAGCAGAAGGTCTATGGTCTGGGTTGGGGTGGGCACCTTCTGGTTCCTGTCTAACAGGGGCTTGACATCCTCAGTGGCTCCCAATACTAAAGCCGGCTCTTTCTTATCAGCCAGAAGGTTCCCTGCTGCTCGTGCCGCCACCTCCTTTAGCAGAGCTGCTGAGGAGGTCATGGAAACCAGAGAGAGAAAAGAACCAGCTGAGGACTGATGCTCAGATGAGCCCACCTGCTGCTGACTCCTTTCAGACACTTTCTTTGAGAGAGCAGCCAGCGTGGAGCTGGCCGACTGTGGACTGAAGGGCGAAGCGAACGCTTCAAAGCGCATCGCGTCATCAGAGCGAGCGACCAGGGCTGCCATTGAGGAGGAGGAGTTGACTGAAGAGGAGGATGAGGAAGATGAAGAAACCGAGGTTGAGGAGGCCACTGCACTTTTGTCCTGGAGCACGGCGTTAGCTGCTGCCTTTAACTTCTGGATGGCCGAGTCTGGTGACAGGCTGCTGCCGCTGGGCGCCGATGGCCATTTATCCGCCACACCTACCCATACAAAGCCACTGCTGACTGAGTTAGGGCCATTGCTGGGGCCAAACAGGTCACAGGGCTCCTGCTTGACAGTCGCTACAGATGCAGGTGAGGCCGAGTTTGAATTGCCACTGTTGTTGCTGCTGTTAGCCAATCTCCTAGCGAGGGCACTCAGCTGCTGTGCATGATGTGAAGATGGAGATAGTACCAAGCTAATAGGGGGCGACTCTGGTCCTCTGCCCACTCCACGACCGGTCAGCTCCCCTCTGTCCAGCTTCAACGAGCCAGCCTCCAGGAGACGCCGCAAGTTGCTGCTGAGGGGCTTGCCCAGGGCCTGGCTGGAGTCTCCATAAAGAGAAGACACCACCGAGGACAGCGTGTCCTGGGTCGAGAGGAGCCCATCGTCCAGGCCCAGCAGCTCAAGGGAGGCACGCTGCACTGGTGTGGGACAGCCCAGGGAGCTCTCGGCTGAGGTGTCGTGGTCCGGTCGGGGGATGTTGTCCGGGGAAACCCGCAGCTCATCCTGCACATCACCATACGATGATTCAGAGGGGCTGTCTGAGGTATTCCCAAACCAGCTGTCCTCCTCAACTGAGCCACCCTCAGGTCCTCCATCCTCTACCGTGTCCACATCTATGACACACAGAAGAATCCATGATTTAACAGAATGTGACTTTTTCTAGCAAGACAACATGAAATATTTAATCTATTACATTCTTTAAAGTTATAAATGTATCATGCCTTAAACAAATTATAACTGTACAGCATTAGTAAATGTAATATCCTGAGGGATGAATATGTAAGGGCAAAATGCTGACAGTATTTCCCTTTCAGCCATCCATTGACCTTTTCCAACTGACTTTCTCATTAGGACTAAAATGGATGGTGTAAAAGAAATATTTTCTGAAAAGATGAGCAATGGAATAAAATTCAGATCTGAGGCTCCCCTCACAAGGCTTGCATATTTGCTACTTTTTTCTAAAGAAGTCTAGTAAAAGGGTTACCATGGTGACAGGCCCTTCCGGGAGGCTAGACAGCAAAGATTAGGGTAATGGAGGTTACAGAACTGGATTAATATTCATGAGCCTGCCGATACCACCAGGGAGCCAATAAGGATAGGGTTAAGGTCACCAAGGGTCATTAATATACACTTTGTGTATCAATATTCATAAGCAAAACATTACAGCTTGCCAGACAAGGGCGAACAAAGAATGTGAATATTCCTGATACATATTAACAAACCTGCTACAAGAGCATGTCAAAAAAGCAACAAGCTTGCATGAGGGGGGACGTCAAAACTTATCAAGTAAGAGTTTTTTCTTTTACTTGACCAAATTAATTGCTAACATGAGAGTGCAAGAGAAAATAAGACCTACAGGTAGCAACGAAAGGGCCTGGACTCCTGACAGCATAATACGATCAGTAAAAAAATTCATTTGAGCTTCTTTTCTTCGACTTTTGCTCGCACACATAAAGGCTGGTCCCACCTTCCTGACCCCAACATAAGCCTGGCGAGTAAAGCTCTCTGTTTACAGGGAAAAGGAAAAGCCGTTGCCTGGCAACGGCATCCCATCGACCCATAGAGATCATTACAGTCAACACACATCTGGCCAGCACTGCTTACTTTGGTCCAGAGGGGCATCAACCGCCACGACCCCATGCGATCGAGCACCATGATACCAACAATGCAGCAGAGCACACTTTATCACCCGTAAAATCAAAGAAAATAAGATATAAACCCAACACTTAGGGTATATGCATGCTTGTGTGGAAGCTTTGGCGGGATGATATATGGAATATTCCTGATTTATTTGCAATGATTTTGCTGTAGATATAAAATTAAGCAACATTGTGAGTATCGCAATGATTGCGAAGTATGCTAACGATAATGCGCTTTTTATTTGCCCATTAAGTTTTCTAACGATTGTGTCATTTTATTAGTTTTGCGACCCTTTCCTGTCTTGCGACATGAGAGTATGAGAACACAAATACACTTTCTCAAATACAACATCTCTCATTAAAACTGCCAGCAAGAGTTGGTGTGATTTATTTCCGCAAATCAGTTTAAACTCTCTGTTTCAATAATTTGATTCAAAACTCTGATTTAAAGATTTCCTTAAATGTGCCATCGTATATATATATATATATATATAATAATTTGGGATCAGGTTTGATCAAAGCTGGCTCCTCTGACTTCCATTTTCAAGCCATTTAACAGCAAATCTGTAATCACTGACATGTTATCAAAAAATAATGTGATATAACGTGATGATATTGGCCAGCACATGTGTAAGTGTGATCTTCCTCCTCACTTCCCATAATTTGTCATTAAAAAGAGGGAGAGGGAGGGATAGTTTCAGCGTTTGATACAGATCGCTGGTATGTTACACATACAGCGCTCGGTCACCTGAACAGAACAGTGAAGTATGTGAGGCATGACCCATTTCCATGTGACACCAGGGAGGACAGGCAGTAATAGCCATAATGTTGTTAGTGAGAAATGGCTAGATTGTTGACCAGAGGTCTCCAGGGCAGTGGCAGAAACTCGGACTGAACCCTGTGCTCGCTACGCTAGGTTAAGCTAGGTTGTGCTACGCCCCGCCACTCTTGTTCCTCGCTGCACCAGAGAGGCAGACACAGGCAAGCTACTCCGTGGGCGGCCTGACATTTCCCAAGGTCACGACTTGGGCCCCAGTTCCGCATGGCTTTGTCTGAAACAGCCCCCCTTTGCCTCTAACACACTCACACGCACAAACTCGTACAGCGTCTTCACTTGAAAACAGGGGAACAAAACTCTGCTAGTTAACTGCAAAAGTGACAAAAGTATCGCATGGCAACAAGCCTGAAGGTTTGGGACAAGACACTGTCTCTCTGCTTTTCCGAGTTTCATTTAATGGCACAAAAGTATGAGTTCTTGTGTCCAGAAAAAACAGCTTGGATGCTTTGTGTCCGGATCTCAGACTTGCTCATTTCTTTTAAGGCTACGTTGCACTTAAGATGTGACCCTATGACTACAAATACTGAATACAACAGACAAGATGATACCAGCAACATAGTGTGTCTCCTCAATGTTCAAATGAAACCACTCTTCCACATATTAAACCCCATATACACCAACAATATTAAAGTCTATAACTTGGTCTGGGAAGTTAGAAGAGTTGTGTGTAATAACTAAAAATAAAAAGTGCATTATATTTAAATGTGTTTATTTTACAATATGTCTAGTGTTTGTTAACATATAGTGTATAGCGGATGTCTGCACAAGACTATAGTCTTGTTTATTTACAACCTGTGATACAATTCAAATATGAGTGACTCAAGTTATTGATTTCATTTAACCTGTAACATGTTTATTAATTTTACAAACCTTGCACTTATGCACAATTAATCCTTTGATGAACAATCATTAAAGATTGAACCTCACCTGCTCGTGAGTTCTCAGAAACAATGAAGTGTTTCATGGGATTGTGTGCACTCTTCTGCTGGCTCTTTACACTGAAACTGAATTGTGATCTAACAGCTAATTCATTTTCTTCCCTGTGCTATACTTCACCACCCCCTCTTACATCGGTTGCTGTCTGTGTGTCCATGCAAAGTCTCCTCACCTGCTAGAAGCTAATAATGGGGGTGGGATGGATGATACAAGCACTTGGACAGTACAGGTCAAGTTAATAACATCACAAAATAAAATGTGTCTTGACTCCTAATATGTCCTCAATGATATACGATTTTATTTTTATTTAAATATTAATAGAACAACATGCTTTTACTGTCAAATGATGCAGTTATATACACACACACACACACACACACACACACACACACACACACACACATACATCTGCCAGCAGGTTCTAGGTGGTCCAGTCAGCCACAACTGTAAACCACAGGCCAGTTGCCTAAACTTAGGGGCTTAACAGTCTTAATTTTCAAATTCCAATTAAACCAATCTACCTCTTTACATAACTGACTTAAAAAAAGGTAACCAGTCTTGAAGGAAAAAAAAACAAATGACTAAGTCTAAGCAGTTAAAACTGGCAACAGGACCACCACTTAAGGAATTTTTTGCTATATAGAATATTACATTTTAAAAGCAACTGAAATTGTTTGCACCAATTTTAAAATTCTGCCTTTTTTTTTAACATTTGGAACATGTTTAAAAAATAATGACAGAAAGTGTGTAAATGTGTATTGTACTGTGCTAATTCCCTTTTTGTTCTTTGACATAGTGGATCTGTTGTAAATAATTCTAGAGAACCATTTAAACACCAGCCCTTTGTACCCATACAGTTAATTCCACAATATCTCAACTGTGAGATACAATAAACCAATAGGGCGAGGAGGAGCACAGGGGTGTTCTCTATTAGAGCCAGCAGCCGCATGACTTGCTTAAGGTTGCCTACCAATACACTGAGGCTATTCTGCAACTCAGCCGGGCATAAAAATCGGCCTGACTGACCCAGAGGTCGAAGAAAGGGCACCGAGAGGCTCTGCTGGGTGGGAGGGTGTCTGCTTCAGCAAAGCGAGGGAGAGACGGAAAGGCCATTAGTCGATTAAGCTGGGGTGGAGCCATCAATATTCCACTGATGCCAATGAAAAGACACACTCACGCAGTCTCGCATGAGAGGTTTGGGTCGAATGGCTTTAACGCTATCAGAGATATTGCAGTGTCTTGTAGCGAGTGCAGCTATTGAATGTTATGAGCTAACTAACCACCACTTTGGCATCTATAGTTTCCCAGCATTCTCTGTGGACTGTTGAAGGAAGTGCCGATGGCGTTTATGGGTGGCGGGTGGTATGGTATTTGGAGGGGAGATAAAAAGTGGTGGCAGTAATTAAGTGTCCGACTCTGCCCTGGTGGGGGTTGCCACTCCCGCGGGCGATGCTAACGAGCCCGTACGTCGGTCAGCGCTACCTTATTAGACGGCGGCCAACAATATGGTGGTAAGGATGTAGCGCTAAGCCACCAGACACACATCGTCACGAGTGACTAGCGCAGAAACCAGAGGTGGGATATAATTTGGTTAATTAGCGTGATCTCAGGATGGCTCCAGTCCATATCTCGAGAAAAATGGGCTATCAATCTAGCTGAAAGTAGCAATGTATCTTAATTATTCATACAAGACATAAAATTTTTAAATAAAAAAAAATCTAAGACGTCTTACAATAGAGCTCTCATCCCACAAAGAACAACAATTCATAAACAAAGCACCTTATAGCGTTAATACTAAACCAAAACTATACACCAAAAATAATCAACTAACCTTAACTAATTAACTAATAACTAACTAATCTTTAGGCCCTGTTTACAGATTTAGATGTATGTACATCACATTAGGAGTCATGTCAGTACATGCTGATATTAGACATAATATCCATGACGCTTTTTACAGTTTTTTTGATCTAAAAGTTTTCTTTAAGCAGTACGAAGTGTCAAATTTTAAATTCTTAGCGCAGTGGTGGAACGATACTGATGACACTTAACACGACATTCAGCAAGTATAACAGCAGTGCAACAGCCATACTGATATTTCTATTGTTAATACTTGTCATTTCAAAGCCTTAAGGTTTTCCCCACCTACGTGTGTCACTTTTAAAGTTTCTTTCTCTCATTTGCAAACAGAGGTATGAAAACACTAATGCAAATTAGTATTGAAACATTAAAGTTTTACTTGCTACAATAAAAAAACATGCTATTTTTAATATATGGTGTATACAGCGACATATAAAAAGATGTCCCACAAAATGCATCATTTTGTAAACCAAGTATTGTATTTTCATTGTGATTTATAGCGATTTCCATTCCTAAAATCTGGCACTCCTATCAAAGGAATTCTTTGCCTACAATCTTCCACATTAGCACAGGCCGTCATCAGCATGTATTAGCAAAGTAGACTACATATTACCATCTGTGTATTTTCCACATGGCCTCAGTGGTCTGTGGGCACGTTGGGAAGGATGCCAGAGGTGAAACAGGAAGGAGATGTGTTCTTGGAAGAGATCAAGACAGCTTTGGCTTCCAGACCTCTAAAAATTCCTTTTCTTGTAGATGAAGCGCCCTTTTGCACTCTTGTTTATTTCCCCCAACTTCCATTTATAGAGACTGAACAAAAACAAGAACGCCTGGACTAGCAATCTCAGATGTATCATCAAAAACTAACTAACCCAGTTGGTGAATCTACGAGAAGCACCAAGATTGTAATTAATGAGTTCCGCTACACACAGTGATGATGTTTCTTTAAGGCCATAAAAGTGGGGCATGTAGCCCAAAGCCCAACGGGCTTGAAGATCTTACATTTCTACTAAGCAAACAAATAATGGAAAACAGTGGAGCGAAAGGATAATAGATGGTTTGGTATGCCTGCAGCACCCACCCCAAAAAACAAGATAATAAGTAATGCTCTGTGTGCATACCATTGGGGACAGGAAGCAGGGGTGGATTCAGCTAGGTGCTATGACGCTAATACCACAATATGCTGTTGCTACAGCATTACTGCCGCCTACTCAGATAGACAGCATGCACCCAGGTTAGAGCTGACAGGGAAACTCTCCAACTACTGTAAATCACACTTTGTCCCAGTAGCTCAGGCAAAGGATGCAGCCAAGCTTGACTAGCAAGCCACCCAGAAATACAGAGAGAGAGAGAGAGAGAGAGAGAGAGAGAGAGATATGAGGGGGTGTGCAAGAGAGTGGAGGAGGTATGTGTGCGGTTGGGGCAGCGAAAGAAAAGGAATGGCTTTTTTACAGTGATACCGGGTTGACAGCAGCTTGGCAGTGGCGCCCACGGCACTGCCTGCTTGGATCCAAGCTTGTCACTCAAGACAAGGGCACTAATCAGGATTGGTCCCGGTTTCTTCCTCAAGAATGGGGGGAGGCAGTTTTGCAGCCATTAGAGATTGAGAGCAGAGTGGGGGATAGAGCTGTGGCACAGCAGGAGAGGCTAACCTCATTTACATGCAGGTCCTGGAGGAAAGGAAGCTGATTCTTTTTTCAATCTCCATGTTAAACGGTGGCCAGGGCAGCCGATGGTTACCGCCGCATTGTTCGGCGCTAGCGCTATGTCACACCGATACCCATCTCGGTTTTCAAAAGGTAGAGACATACAAGCCAGATAACAGCAACAGCACCCTCGTATGACTGAAAATCTGCCATGTCAAAGGAGTAAACAGGAAGAGTTGTTCACCTCTCCCCTCTTCTCATGCTTTAAGTCAGTGTAACCAAGTGAATCTAATTCAACCCCACAGTATCCCGGTGACAAATGATCGCAAAAAAATACAATCACTATGACAACCATAACGATGCCTTTAGAGAGCACACCAAGCCAGCATTTTGTGCCTAACCTTAGAGCCTACCTTAAGACTCACTGCATAGAAGACAGCTAAATATCTGCAAGGGTAAACAGTACTCACAAAAACATGAGTGTGACTTACAGCTTTTAGAAACTATGAGAAAAATAGTTTGCAAAAAAAAGTGCAAAGTCCACTGTATGTGCCATATGAGGACTATCAAACTTATTTATACCAGAGCATTTCAGATAAGTTCTTTTAACTGCCCCCTTAATTCAAAGATACATAGTAAACTTATTGCAGATAAAAATCTCTTCCCCCAGAGCAACCACAAGTTCAGTGCTTTTGCTCAAGGGCAAATGGTAATAGCTGATGGATTACCCTTGTGACACAAACCTACAACCTTTCAGTTATTAGCCCAGATTTAGAATTACTAGGTTTTGCCATATATATATATATATATATATATATATATGGCAAAAACAATTGAGTTGAAAGTTTTTAATTGCAAGAATTAAACATACTGTAGCATTAAACCAACACACACTCCATTTCTATTCCAAACTTAGAATGTGCTAAGAATAAAATTATGCAAAGCACTGACAAACAGCATAGGTGAAAGAGACACAAGTGGGAAAAGGGTTGCAATATATCACAGTTTTGAATAACTATACATTAGACATACCTAATCGCAATATTATCATATTGTGGCCCAGATGTCAATGTAATATTGGTCCCATGTCCCCATGGGATCTCGCTACTAGATAAAGTGCAGATATTACCTTAGCCCCTCATGAACATAGAGGTCTGGATAGACTCCTCCAACCAATCCTAATACAGCTACTATCCTCGTCGTAACAAGTAAACACGAATACTAGAGTTTCGCATCAAGGTCGGCAGTAATCAAACATACTGTGAAGTCATCTACAAATGCAAAGGACATTTTTTACACAAGGGGCCGAGCAGGTCTTGGGCACTCACCTACGTTTTAAGCCTCGTAAATCAGCGTAAGACAGTGACAATAGCTTTCACAGAGATGACTTCACATCATGAATATAATATCTCGCCTTTGTAAAGCAGCCAAACACCTCGGCTCTTGCCGATGATATACCGTTTCCCTTGGAGGTTGTCAATACCTCAGGGTGCCACTACTCTGTGTCTGTTTCCTTCCTGGCACTTTTAATCTTCTCAGCTATAAAACAGCCCCGTCTCCAGAAAAACCCTTGGAGCACAGCTGTTAGTCCGCTAGTTAAACTCATTAACATGCTTGCGCTCTCTGGCTGGACAGTGTAGTCTATCTTACAGACATGATGAGGTGAAGTTAGTCTTGTGCAAATCTACACTGGAATTAGACTCAATTTTGATTGTATACATCACTTTGCACATTAATGTTTGATTGTATACATACACTTTGCACATTAATGTTTAATCTAGGCATTACAAGCTCAAGAAAAATCAGTCAAATGTATAAATTTATTTAAAATGTATCAGTTCATTTTGAAACTGCACTGACGTCCCAATATCTCTTGATGCTAATGATGACAATGATGGCAATTACCATCATTATTATTGTTGTGTAATTACTATGATTATGATCGTCCCTCAGCGAGTGTAAATTGTCTAGTTCAACATTTGAAACCGAGTGAAACCGTCTAGTCAAGCCATGCCATTTTTCAGTGGAATTTCTGTGTGGAATCAGTTTTCCCAAATACAACAATAACCATCAAGCAGCTTTAATGATTAAAGAACTGATCAGGCTTGGGGACAATATATTAAGGATGAATGCATTTAATAAAGGTGGCCATCTGGAGTCCATTTTAAGGTGCAGGAAAAAACAGTTCACTCCATTTTATTTCAGGCTTTTGCATGGTTTGGAAAGCAACTCTTGGTGTACACATTGTCTTAAACTTGGTTTGTACTTGATTAATTAATTCTCAATTAATTCACTCTCAATTTCCAGTGTCAGTAATCATTGGCACAATGTTAACATTGAGAAGTTTATGCAAATGAACAGAACTGCAATAAGGTGACCAATAAAGACAGTGAATTACATGGGACCTACTGTGAGTGAGATAATGCAGTCAAGTGTAGGCAAGCCAGAGAAGTTAATGTTACAGTGAGTGATTGCACTCGTCTATACGATTTGTCTCTGCCCACACATAAGGATGTAATTAAACAAATGTAAAGAAACCATATCATAATTGTTAATTTTGTTGTAGTTATGAGGCATTATGCACTACTGCAATGTAGTGCTACACACATACACACACACACACACACACACACACACTTACACATACATACAAACAAACACGTGTAAACATACATATATACACACACACACAAATGTGCGTTACTGTGTGTATTATGCTGCTGTACATAGCGGTATAATGCTGTATACTACTGACTTCTTTCAAAGACAATTAAGTAATGAAAAATTATTGTATCAAAATACAATCTGAATTTTACCAGCAATACATCTAATCTGTGATCATATTTCTGCATCTGGTGGCAGGAACATCTACTAGCCACAGTGCAGCGACCTGGAGACCCTCAGTGCTAAAAATGTTTTCAGTGTGAACACAGCTTTAAACAGAACGTCTGATACTGGCTTTAAGATAAAAGCATTCAAAAACTGTTTAAAAAAAAACGATGGCTTGACTCTTCTCATTCTCAATCAACTACACAGACTGCTCTTTGATTTTGCCCAGTAAGCCTCATCTTGTCTTAAGACAGACACAAAGTAATGACTCATAAATCAAACCACTGTTTGGCATAGCTCTGCAGTTCGGGCCTGTGTCAGACCTGACGGTTCGATCCCATCGTGCAGCTTGGCCCAGCGTTAGCTGCCTGTTAAAGGTCTGTCCTGGAGGGGATGGATTCAGTTGTGTGGTATAACAACACAGGAAAGTGCCTGGAGCTCTCCAGCAGC
>JAZGTK010003206.1:0-12776 GCA_036877625.1 Ambastaia sidthimunki | reverse complement strand
CCCATATCCACCACCCACCCCTTCCCCAGCTGAACCAGCGAGCTGTTCCTTATGAACCACTGCCAACACAATGCCTGCTATGAGATGGTTATTACTCAGTGCTGGGCCGCCACTAGCCAAAGGGCTGCTCTCCGAGCTGTAGATCTCCATGTTGTGACTTGTCAACATGCGGAAAATCGTTACCCAGCTCAGGCACTTTTATTCTACACAGGCTTTGATTGAAACTTTGGTGGGTGAGGGACTGAACTTTTTTCATTCAAAGTCTGTAGTGCCTCATATAGCAAGCAGACAAAAGGTGCGACCCATAGTCGTATTTTTCTTTTTAAAGAAAAAATACTACCAAGCAAGCATGTTCGCTTAACTGTGGGCTTTGAAGAACAGTTGGACATGTTGGTTTCAAACTCTCTGGTCAACAAAGAGATCTCAGATTGTTTTTTTTTTCCTAGCACAGTCTCGTTCTGTTAGCTGTCAAAACCTCACAATACTATCACATGGGCAAAACTACACTTCTTAGTGTGTGGTCGTTTTAAAGATACACCCTACGGCCTTTAATAAAGCTTTATACATCTGTGAACATGAATCTTCCGCTCGATGAGGCAAGTCCGTCACAGCCATTAAGTCATTCTATAGAAGTTTTCTTTTTAATTATGTCACCACAGTGCATCTGACAGAGCGTTCACAGCTAGAATACACACCTGTGATGAAAGGCAGAAAATCCTGCTAGCCAAATTAATCTAAATGTTCTGGTTCAGTATGTCTGGCTAAAGCCCCGTTCTGTGTAAGCACTTGTTCAGAACAGTCTCCACCACCCTTTCCTTGCCCTTTAATTCATTTCTAAGAGGAAAGCCTGTGTATCATTACTCGCTTGAGCTCAAATGGGCAGACACCGGTGAGAGAGCCTGATCAAGTTGGTGGGGCGGGGGGATAAAAAAGAGGAGGAGGGAGGGCGTTCTTGGCAGATTTTCCCTACAAATAAGATGCCAAGAGCGAAATGGAAACCTCCCCTCATTTTCCTTTCCCCTTAATCCAATGTTTTCAAGCCCTGGCCCAGCCAAGGTCATTATAATCATAGATGAGTGGAAAGGAGCCAGTGACCCACCATTACGGTAAGGTGGAGAGTCACCCAGTCACACACACTCTGCCATCGGTCTGTAATGGAGAGCTGAAATCTATGCAATGCTCCAATTCCTCCATTTGCAAATGCAGATAACCTTAAAGATCATGTGTGTATAATGGAAATGGCTGGCTCCCATTGGGAGACATTTTAGCTGATGGCAAAGGTCAGGGTGAAAGAATAATACGGGCTATGTACTTCCACAAAATGGTGGCCTACGAATAAGACAAAGAACAGAGGAGGCAAAAAAGAAGAGGTAACTCAGTCGACCTCTACACCTCAGAGAAGAAATCCTACGAAAACAGCTTAACAAGGAAGAGACATTTTAACCTAGGCTCCCTTCTCTGGATTAATTTACAGAAAGCCTGGTGAACTGTGACCTGCAGTTTGAATGAAATGTATACGTTCTAGAAAAAGGAGTTCGCATCAGTGTTATAAAGGGCATAGTTTTGTAATCACAGTGGATTTCGTTGTAGCACTAAAGCCAAAGGTCATATTTAACTGTCAAGAAGATCATCTGACTGTATAAGGCCTTAATGCCCTCTTGCGAGTCCCGACCCACACACATCATGACGTAAGAACTCAGCTATATATTCCTACGAAAAGGAAGTAAAAAAATACTTTTACAGACATGTCATAGGCTTTACAGAGAAATGTTAACTGAGAAAAAAAACCCAGACATTATTTTCCAAATAATCAAACAAACAGTTTCAGCACAAAATATCACATTGTCCTGAACTTGGTGAATGGGCGTAATTATTTAATTAAATACTAAACACAAATTTATACATACAACAATAAAATGCATTTGGATCAAGTATTGTTCTTGTCATCTCACTCTCCAATCACAAGTGTCAGAGCACGACAGGAAGTACAAATATAAAGCTGAAGTGTGTGACATCACTTCTATGACTGTATGAGAGGGATGTGTGGGGTGCCACCAAACCTCAGACATGCTTTTACTGAATGAGTAATTTTACTGCTGCAGAAAATTTGCAGTGACATTTAAAATATTCAAGTATTTAAGATTCCATAATAAACACTGGCTGAGAGATTATGAAAGTGTTTAGTTATAGTTATCACACAGTACTATAATACTACAAGAAATAACTTGCATTTTAACTGATTCTCTGAAACACAATTATAACCAGCAGTAAGAAATTTAATGCATTCTAATGTAATTAAAATCAAACCTTCTACCTTTTGTTAATGTAGCTAAAATACATGCAGAAACAATTTTCCATTCCAAATTCCAGAGACCACCAGACTCGTGAGAGAGTAAGAAAAAAGAAAAATATACATCACTTTAAAAAGCTCAAATACGAGCTGTTGAATGGTACCCCGCATAAAGACAGCATTGTGACCCGCCGCTCATGCATACTGTACTTTGCCAAATTTCACCAATTCCTCTGATCGATGTCTTCCACACACTCTACATCAAGTCCCTCTAGCGGCCAGCACATGCAACTACAACCCTCTCGACGAGCTGATAAAAGCACAATCTTAACATCCAGTTACACAGGGTCAAATGAACAAATATCGTTATTAGCAATTCCAACCCCAACCAGTGCAATGCAGCAGAAGTCACAATATTTCCATCGCATACGCTTTCGACAGAAAAACGTTTTCGCCTTTGTGCGTTATTGATCGCAGCCCGTCTGCAATGAATGGCTGCACGAAACCCTGAACTTCAGGTGACCGACCATGGCTTTGACACAGGCAGCCTGCAGACATGAACCCCAGTGAACTGGGAGGGGTGGAAGAAAATATCAGCTTAAAAATTTTCGCTTCGCCCGCTAAGTGCTTGACAAACGAAAGAAAAAGTCGCGCACACGCACAAACGCGGAAGGGGGAAAGTTAGACGAACGTGTTTTGGGCGATTTTTTTAAGTTGCGGACTGGTGCTAGATAGCGTAAGAGCTAAAGTAAAGGCAGGGGCACGAATGGAAGGCTGAGTCTGGCTCTCGGTCTGATCCGACTGACCCTTCATTTTATTGCGGCCAGATCCTCCCCTTTCCCTTCCGCGAGTCTCAGCCTCGCTCGCGCGGATACATGTAAGAAAAGACGGGCTGCCATAAGCGCCGAATAAGCGGCGCTAACGCGAGCTTTACTGGCCGCAACCTTTAGGCGGAACGGGACCTTTATCGATTATCTGCAATTAAAGCCACCGCTAGTGCACTCGTTCCCTCCGCTAGCCCCCTCATCGCCAACATGGCTGCCTAGCACAGACCTAAAAAAGGAGAAATAACCTACGCCGTGCCTTTGTCTGTTTCACCTCTTTAACCCTAAACTACTGCGCAAAAGACACGGAGAAGCGCCGAAACGGCGGCGAACGAGAAAACGACTTACGTGAAGGCAGGCGCTTGGGTTGCTCCTGTTTCCTCCTTGGCATTTTCCCCCTTTTATCACATTCTCCTTCTTGTTTAGGGATATGAAGAAAAAAGGTCTTTTCCCATTGAAATTTTGCGAGGGAGCCTGATGGCAGGGACTTGTCGTGCACCTGGCAGTCCTCGGTTAAGTGTATTGTTGGGAATAGGGAAGAGTAAAGGAGGAGGTGCTGTTGTTGTTGCCGTGTCTTGACTATGGCTGCTCTCTGTAAGTGTGTGTCTCCGAGCCCCTAACTAACACTAATGCAGGGATCAAAGGGCAGCAACAGCAGAGCACACACACACACACACACACACACACACACACATACACATATACACACCCGCGCACACACACACACACACAGATAGATAGAGGAGCCGGAGCGACGAGAAAGGGACAAGGTGCCCCCAAGCTTTCAGGGTGTATACTTGACCGACCGCGGAGGTTTTTTAATATTCATGTATAAAATGTGACTTGTGCATATTTAAATAGACCGGGAAAAAAATGTCAAAAATATCTTTTTGCAAATATTTTTGTGATATGCGATTGAAAATAGGATTTAAATGTAATTTTTAAAAAAAATAAATTTTAAATTTAAAACATAATATTTTTGAAAATATTTTTTTTTATTGTCGTCATTATAATTCAGTTCAAATGTTAAGTAACCTATTCAGGTGTTAAGTTGAATTAGATTTTAAATTGTAACACACATAGAGAAATTCATATTTCAATAGGCATAAATAGGTTAATTCAGATTGAAGTGTAAAATACGTAGAGCAATATAAATAAATGTGAATTAACACAAAATAAGTTGTTTATTTATGAATACACTTTTTACAGGGTAACAACTACAATTTAAAATTATATACAAAAAAACTGGCTTTTCAAGACACCCCCCCTCCCATCCACACACACACACACACACACACACACACACACACACACACACACACACACACACACACACACACACACACACACACACACACACACACACACACACACACACACACACACACACACACACACACACACACACACACAATATTCTGTTCTAAGCATAGCACTGAAGCAGCCGGCTGTTCCCCACTCAGGGCTGGTCTCCAGCAGGCTGCATGCTGTTGGACAAGTTCGTTCTTTCACACCTCTCTGGTGTTAGGAGGACTGTATCCTCCCTCATGCCATGTTGCCATCCTTCTCGCAACCATCCACACGTGCAGCTCGTTACCGTGGCAATTAGCACAGGCCCAAATTAGCCCACTTTGCTTCTGCACAGGTGACTGACACACACTTTGTAGCTTGCTCATTAGAATACGTCTGCCTCGCGATTCCTCTGTCTTATTGTCCCCATTTAAAGTCCACGGGGGGCTGTTTAACTGTAGTCTTTTGGGCCATAGTGTTACAGTGCTTACAGTATGTGTGCACTATAATAAAAGAGGTACTTATGTTGTACTTATGAGACATTATGTTTTCTCTGTATTTAAATCTGTATATGTACCTCAATACACAAGTCTTGGTTAAATTTCATTCTTCTGTACCTTTGTATTTTATATGTCGTTTATATGTAGTTTAGGTGACGTGTAATATATTCTTTGAAATTGTCCCCATATATGTGTGCCCTTGTTATTGTTTAAGATCAGTTTAGTCTCCATGGCAAGGTCATGGTCTGTTCTGTAACCCCACCGATGCCAGGCAGCTGAGGTAATGCGTGCAAGCGGACAATCTGCTGATAGTAGTCATGGCAACAACAGCATGACCTCACACTTGGTAGCAACCTAAAGGTCATCTAACAGACATCATGTTTTGATGAGCACTGTATCAACTGAACTTGACAGTGACAAACATCTGCAAGAAAGAAAGACAGTTTCCATTGACATCTTTTTTCCATTCAATATCTTTAATTCTTTTGTTCACCTTTGAGTGTTACTTTACAAATTGCCCAGAGATTTCATACATGTTCACACACATTCACAAACCTTAATTTCACATTTGAAAATAAAATTCATCTTACACTGGCATGTTTTTATAGATGTTACCATTTTACATTTTTCTTTATTGGCAACTAATGTTAATGGCACATGGATAAAAACACAATTTTGCTATTATTCATGCTAAATTAGTCTAATACCTTTCTTTGCCAAAAAATTATAGTTGGCCGCATACCATCCATCTAAATATGTTTCCTTTATGTTATTGATAAACGTGATGTTCTGTCAGCTTTTGAAAGCAACTCATTTTGTCTGTTGGCGTTATTACTACTTATTAAAATGGCTTCCCTGCAGCAGTCCAGACTGTTAGTGTACTAAATGAATTTCAGGTGCTTCAGTAGCGAATAAAGAAGGTTGGATAAAGAGGTATATCTCTCCCTGAGGCCAAGCATAGTGGTGTGGGTTACCTTTTTTCAATTCCATGCTGCCTCTTCCTCTTTGTTAGGATGTTGCAAGATTGTGTTAGGAACACTGAGTCAAGCATGTCATTAGAGGACTAGTTACACGACAGTTTTGGGGACAGCTGAATAACAGAGAATAGTATAGTATAGTACAGTACAGAATTTTCTATAGTAGGTATTACATTTTTTTCTTACATTGTATATTCATACATTTATGATGCCAATAAACAAGTGAAGTTAATTTAATTGACTACCTGAAGTAAATTACTAACTCTAACTAAGAATAAAGTATGAACGAGATAGCCTGAGCTAAAGTTACACTTACCCAGGGTCAAGGATAAACCTTTGGGTCACACAAGGGCTAATTAGGGCTGACCCTCTTAATTAAAGCTTAAACCAGCCATAAGATGAAAGCAGGAAATAAATCAATTCTTGTTCACAACAAAAATACAGCAGAACTACCAAATGCTATAATTCACACCCTAGTAATGTTTTAAAGGCAGTAGAGAATATTTTTCACCATTAAAAGTTGTTCATCTAAACCACTTTAGGTTTACTTTTAAGGTTACTAAATGTTTTTGTTGGCTATGTGGTTTCATAAAGAATTTTTAACATCCCCAGAACCTTTGTGTTGCACAAAAGTTTCTACAGTTTCTAAAAGTTTCTTGTTCTTTTAAGAACCTCTGACTCAAAGGTTCTTAGGGGAACCAAAATGGAACCAAAATCATTGCTGTGAATAAACTTCTTAGCACCTTTATTTATAAGAGTGTACGGGATGGCATAACTCTGGGTCACCATCTTGCCTGATAAGTTTCAAGAAAAAGAATTAGCTAACTGAAACTGCCTTTGAAATAGAGAATTACAGCAGAAAGCTGAACCAGTGTTGTCCCTGGTATGTCACCTGTCTGTCCTCACTCTCTGTCTCATCCAGCTGTGTGACAGAAGCAGGTGGTTGCCCCTGCATATGCTCTCTGACCTTTCACACTGGTACCTCACACAATACTACTATACCTTATCCTGCATATGCTGTTAAAGGAACTTAACCAACTTATTTAACTGTTTTGATTCAGCTGTAAACTATTTATTGTGCAATCATTAAAAGTTTGAATAAAAAAATCAATAAAAAAATGTGAGTTTTTTTTTAAGCTGTTGATGACCTCAGGTCACTCCGGGCCTCAGTCCTTGACTCTCAGATACTTTAGTCCTCTATCAAATTGCGTAAGCTTGCACTAGTTGTTGAAAATGAAAACTTTTTATGTGTGATGATTGCATGATATCTGAAAAAGTTCATCAGGTTTTGTATTTAAGTTACTGAATTTGGAAATAATATGTAATTCATTCATCAAATGTAATACATTTTATATTCCCCAGTGCATACCAAATGAATATTGCAGTACTGTCCATCTAAAAATGACCTTTTCAATTTAGTCTCTTTCTCTAGCCTCTTCCTCTGACCTACTCATGTTGCTCTTTGAAGCTCTGTGACCAAGAATAATGTTATAAAAGACAATTAGTTTAAAGTCATTTATTCTATCTTATGGAGTGTCTGACCCTCGAAGACTTTAATTGCTTTAATTATTTGATTACTGTGCCACATTTCATGCTTCTTTTGTCTTGAATTTTTTTCCATATGACTGTTCCCTCAGTCAAAGAAGACAAAATACCTCAACCCAAAACCATCACAGATGACATGCAAAGCATGTTTGTGCATTGGTGTGTTTTGTGCATGTGTGTTGAGGGTAGTATATTATAAATACTACTTGCTGGACAGTTGCAACTCAGACAGTTTCCTGATTTTAATTTTAAAACGTGCATTTGTACTGATCTTACAAATAACAAACAACAACATCATCATGTGTTAAAATGTGTGAGTATGCGTGTGTTGGGTGGGGCTTAACATCTGGATTGGACTGGATCATTTAAAACTGCCTCTATATGAAAGGTGTTTGGTTGGGAGGGGTTTGGGGCTTGGTGATGTCACTTAACAAAGAAGGTCATTTCAGGGGTAAGTAATTAAAAATATATATATAATACATAAAACAAGGACAATTTCTATTTAGATTTTTTAAATAACTGTGCACTGATGAAGCGTTCACAGTAGGACAAGAATGTATAAAATAAATAGGGTCAGTTTTGATTTTATGCATTAGTCTGTTGTGGTCAATTAATTCTCAGTTCAGTGTCTCTCTCTTATTACAATCTTCTACTTGGAAATCTCATCTGCTTCTATCAGTTTCAATCAAAATCTACTGATTTAATACATTCTGAATACATTTCACTGACATACTGGTGACACGAACAAAATGGAAAACCTCTCCGCTGTGGATATTAAGAAGCAGGGGAAAATCTCAGCCCATGAAATGCACAACGCTGACATTTAGCAGCTGAATGCAGGCTCTATAAAGGTAATTATTTTAGCATTTGCTATTCTTGCACCCATTTGGCTTTACAGGAAGTGTACTGCTAAAAACATCAAATTAATAGTATTTACAAAATATCGCTGTCATGTCATACTGTCAAACAACCTACCATGCTGTGCTTTTAATGCTGTATGTGCCTTTATTTCTGTGGTTAAATTACAGAGTCTCCTTCTTAATTTTTATTGACCAGTTCTCCAACATTTCATAAATGCGTCTAAATGTGCCATCCTTGGTTTGCATATGACCAATGCTATCAGTGAAGCCTATGGTGATTACAGTTCTCTTTTGATCCACACACTGCAACACGAGCTCTTGGCGCTTTTGTGTGGCTATGGCTTTGTCTCTCTGATGGGATTTCTGCCCTCTCTCCATTCCCCTTTGTTTCTCTCCTTTTCTCCCCCTCTCTTCGAAGCTCCTCCTCCTCTTCATTGAGCCCACCAATGAGAGACACTTCAGGTGCTGACCTTATCAGGTGGAGGTCAATGCCAGGTCAGGGATCTGTTGCTAGGCTACCATCAGATAAGTGGCGGGAAGACTGAGCGCTGGGTTGCGCTGTCATTCAGTGCTTGTCATGTAATCTCATTCATTTGCTGACAATTGCCTGAACGTCACAGAAGGTTATCGAGCCTATCCTGTCATAATTAAACACATTAAAATATTAAACCAACAGAGCCAAGTGCTGGCAGCTCATCTTGGCTTCAGTGATATAGAAATGGCCAGCTGAACAGCGAAAACACAAGTTCTTAATTTAGGTTTGGTAGTCCTGTATTTGAAATGAGGACATTTGAACCATGAAAACAAACCAAACATGTCAGAAAATAGCATGTAATTCTACATTAAAGTAGACAAATATTGCATCAGCTTATGAACACATTATATTACATTATACATCATAAATGTTGGAATAGACTATCTGTGTATTCCTGTGGGACGGACTGGATCATTGGACTGGTCCATCAGTGCAGGTCAAATCAATCACCACTCCTTATTAATAATAAATAAGAGGTCAATTTTAACAGACTATTTATAAACTCAAATTTATAAACTAGGGTTTCAGAATAAATCTATTCAGTGTTTAAAAGGAACACAAAATACTGTTGATTCTCATCTGAACATGTGTGATCTAATTTTAAGTTTACGTTTTAGTTGTTTTATGTGTCTTAAATGTATATGTTTCCTTTTAAATGTTACAGCACATACTTTTAAAAATGAATTACACAGGTCAAAGAGAAACAAAACAAATATGGACTTATCTTGCATTAAACATTTTTTTTGTCGAATCAATTGCTCTAACAAACAGCCACGTAGCAAATCATGGCTCATTTAAAAGCAAAGGGCCGAGTCTTTGATACCACCAGACCTCACTTTCTGTTCCAATAGGAAATAAGTCAAGCCAAGCTTCCCAGAAATAGTTTTCTTATGTTATTGTGGTCTGGGGTACTGCAGGAATGTTTGTTCATGTCCAGACCCATGCAAAACATGATGCACGATGAATTCCAATATCATATCATCCCTTTAGGTCTCTGTAGTCTCCCTGTAGGTCCTCACCATGACAGAATATTCTGTCACTGTCGCTCTGAGTCTGGCGGGTTAACGGCAGGTCAAAGGATTTGGTGATCAGAGGTTCAGTGAGCCGTGAGCCCTGCTGGACAAGCGCTTTGATAAGGGGACTGCTGAAGCTATAATGTGGAGCTTGGGTGAGACTGGCACGTTCTGAAAGGCTAAGTCTCAATGTCTGGGTTCGTGCCAGCTGACATTCCGCTGAGACAAGCTAAGAGACAGAGAGTGGGGTAGATTTATTGAGGCATCAAACTTGCCTCAGGAATGTTCTGTAAAATGCCTGTCAAGAAGAAGATAAAGAAATTAATGTCAGACATTGTCGTGCTGATTTCCATCTTCTGTGTTTCTCTTTATGTTCACCTTGTTGAGCGCATGCTAAATAAAAGACTTTGGTATCGAGCACAACATGCCTTTCCATTACATTGAACATTCAGAACATTCAGTCTCTGTTCACAACTTCTCTGTGGTAGGGACCACTGGTGGTCAAAAGGCAGAGTGGGAGTTTGTGTATGTGAGCGTGGTTGTGTTTATAAGAGAGGGAGAGATGATAGATAGAGAGAGAGAGAGGAGAGATCCTTACCCGGGGAGAGAGGAGTGTAGGATTTGAAAGGCTAGCTTCCTGGCAGCCGAGAGTTTTATCTCTTTTTTAGAACAACCAGTGAGGTGTTCAGAAAGGAGAAACCAGCATAGCGTTGCTATGTTAGACTGTTGGCTATAAAAGCAGAGATGTTTCTCTGTCCTCAGGGTCTAATGCTAATGACTATAAAAAAAATCAAGAATATGAGAAGACTGTCACGAGAGACTAGCATTCGCACATTACCAACACAATCCTGTAGTCATACGCTCATCATCTCTTACTAATACATCAATTTATTGTTCTCCTCAGAGGACAATGTTATTGCTCAGAGGTGGCTCTTTTATAGCTCAGAATATTTAATAGAGTTATCCGTTATGTTTCTTTCAAGAATCAATGTTGTCTCAGATGTTTGTTTTAAAATTGCTTACAAGAAATAAAAAAAAACACAAATGAGATTATTGTAGAGATACTGTATAAAATATAGAGTTGTAAAATGAAACTGAATTACATTTTCAATTGAACAGGCAATTTGTTCTTGGAGGAAATGGTTTTGTTGTATAAAATTGTCTAAAATGTTTGAGCTCATATTGAAATCTCCGCCTTCTGACTATTTTGGCAAATCTGAGCCCAGTTTAAAACATTGTTGAGATCTTTTTGGAAACTTTGGAGTGACACATAAAATTACAAGCTTATGCTTCCAAGGAGAAAAATGTGAAGAAGTTATAGGCAAAAGTCTGAATTTCCTCTTCAATTTTTTTTTTTTTTTTTTTTTATCTACGTTGTTCTTCCTATGTGTAGATAACTTTAGGTGGTGCTGCTATATTTTCTGACCACAAATCTTTTTTTGTGGCAATGGGTAGACCTGATGACTGCCCGTGAAACTGTTTGGGCAATATGTTACAGGATGCCAGCTGAACTCATCATGAAAGTAGAATGAGGGGGTCTTTGTTCCAAAATGTCACAATGCATATTTATGGCTGTGAAGTGCTCCTTTTGTATATGCTCAAATCCTCTGTCCTCCAGTCGCAAACATTTCTCCCTACATCACCGTAACTACACATGCAATCAAACCGCAGCTACGTTCATGCGGTGACCCAGCCATCTTCCCGCTAGCATGGCCTTTAAGATAAAAGACCTCAGGCATTAGTGAACCCTTGTCTAAAGTGGTTCCCAAAACCATTAGATTGTGATACTATAACTTTGTTTTACTTAATAACACATAAGGAAATTTAATACTTAACTTACGGCTGCCATAGATGACACGTCAAGTGTCGGGCACCGCTCAACTTATCCCAAAAAGCGTTTTCATTTGTCTCAGTTAACTCTGCCTAGGATAGACTGAATGGCTTACCTGGCTCAAGTCCCACTCTCCTTATGGAGCCTTGCCTTTTGGGTGGGTTAGTGAAGTGCTAGTTCCAGGGTGGGTAGAGGAATAGGGTGTTAAAGGTGGGTGTATGTAATGGTCTGAGAAGCACTTGTGGGCATCATGAATATACAAGAGTGAATATCTCACCTCGAATACATCTTCTTTTACCTCCTAACATGTACACAGATGGATATGTCTTTTTTTTAAACAACTTCATAGGTAATAAGTCACCATGGCAAAGTTTACATGTACAGTAACAATTAGTACTCTAACTGTGTGGAATCAAATGTGTCATTTATATTTCAAATTTGATTCTTTAAATGTACACTGGTCTATTTTAAAAAACATTTATAGGAAACAAACAAACACACAAAACAAAATGCTATTGGCATAAATATTTTAATATTAGAGCTGCCTTTTTCTATATTAACAAATTACAGTTATCACATAATTTTTTAGATTGTAAAGCAAACAAATAGAAAAATTATAAAAGAAATATACAGAACAATATCCAAGCCACATCCAACATCTCCTAGTGCCATAGTAGTATAATTAGAAAGCTATATTAAATCACAGAGACATTGAACTGAAAATGCTGTACTTGGGGTAGAAGGACACTTACGTGACACTTTAAAGGAGGTACAAGGTTTAGTAGCTGAGACTGGAGTAAAGATGCAACAATCAACCATATAATGTACTCTGCAATAAAATATCACAGATAACAAAATTTCAATGAAGAATAGGTAGACAAAAAATGTTTAGGGGCCTGAGTACTTCTGCAAGGCACTGTATTATCCATGCTCAAAACGCTGGTGTGCACAGAGACTATATTCATGTGTCTCATTATCTTTAATTAGCAATTAGCTATTTAATTACCAATTAGCACTTATACTTCACAGCACAGACAGACATTGCTAATAGTTCATTGTGAGCGCTAAGTACTATTTTTCACTCAAGGTTATATCTGTAAATCACTATATG